>JAOTQH010261353.1:0-11229 GCA_025631255.1 Cornus kousa | reverse complement strand
ATATAGGTAAGTACTATATGACAGGCTTTACGGGCCACTAACAGTGCTCTTTTCTTTTTCTTATCCCATCCTCCCAACGCGCACTTTAAAGTCCACACTCGCTGGTGCCCTAGCCTTTTGTATGCAACAATTTCAGTTCTAGTTCAATCCTAAAGCTTGATAATAAATTTCGCTTATAGTTTTTCTCGTTATTTGAAATTTCGCGCGAACATGGAATCCGAAGGTAACCGTTGAAAACCCTAAACTTGTCAATTTTCATTTAATTCTAAACGTTGAACTAATTCGTTTTTGAAATTTCTGGTTCATTTCTATAAATTTAGGGCAACGAGCTTCAAATAACCCAAAGGCCATGCTCTCGTCTCTCATAAGCAAGAGAGAGAAGCTACAGGAGGAACTTCGTAACGTTGAGAAACAGGTAATTAAACATACCTCTAATTCCACACACACATGTATATACACACACACACACACACATAATATTTGCACAAGTTTTGCTAGTTAGAGTCGAGGATTTGGCAAATATGGAATTGATTTGTTACTTATTTTAAGCTGTTGGTGGTCTGTACTTATATGAACTTTACACTTTTTATTCTATGCTTAAAGTTGTGTGTTATTATTTATCATTATAGGTTTATGAGTTAGAGACAAGCTATTTACAAGAATCGAGTCAATTTGGGAATGTGTTGAAAGGTTTTGAAGGGTTTCTTTCTTCAGCAAAAAACACTGCGAAGTGAGTGGCTTTCAACTTAAATATTTATTCAGCGCCATGAAATTTGCCAAGTGAATTTGAATGCCTATTACAATTATTTTTATTATTATTATTTTGGTTATAAATACAATTAGATGTTACATTCAGGTTGTGCTTATTCTGAAGTTAATTATCATGTGCTACAAAAACATTTTTAATTTCAGTCCCAATTGCTTCAATGGTCAATAAGCTCAATAGTGAAGAGGAACATGAAGATTATATATAAAATTTGGGGATTGATGTACTACATTTTTCTGTGAAGAGAAACATAAAGACGTCTATGCTTCACTTGAACCTATTTGTGATGATTATGGTGATACAAAACATGATGACTTTGGAGTTTGAACGAGTGAAATGTGACATGATGATTCGCTCAATGCGATTACTGAAAACTATATGCAATATAATCAGTTTGAAAATTGTTGTGAATCCATTCATTGGATACACTTTTTTTTTTTTTTTTTTGTTTTTAATTCAATGGTGCGAGGTGCAAGAATATCTTTTAAAAGCAGCTTCTTTATATGAACTTAGATCACTAAATAATATTTTGGATAGAGAATAATGGAAAGTTGTTGATGAAGAATCATTTATGGAGGTTGGAGACTGAAGAAGGGCCACATACATTATTATTTTAGTGTCCTTATAAAAAAATGGCTATCTTAGTATGCTATGCATTTGCACTTGGAAAATAAGGCATGGAAGTAGGTGACAATTTTTTTGATTCATGGCAATTTTGCAAGTATAAAGTGGTGTTAAGGGTGGCCATTCATTAAAAACTTCGAGGATATATATGGAGCAGCATGATGCTATCCAATTGTGTGCATAACAACTATACGTTGCTTCATAAATTAGAGCGATATTAAGCTTTCTCTCAGCAAGACTTCGATATTTGGTTCTTGTGGGATTTCACTCAAAATTATGGAAGCTTTGATAAAATCTTTGTATTTGGTGAAGATAGTGGACATTTGGGGAAAACATTGGAAAAATCAATAATTTTTCTTGAAGCTTTAGGAACTATTCAAGACATAATTAATTGGCCCACTCAAAGCTCAAAATATTATTAAAAGCTTGTTTTCCCTCTAAAAACAATGATTTGTTGGAAGGAAGGAAGAAGCAGTGGGAAGAAAATTAAATAAACGAGCACATTATCCGATGCAGATTTTTGCATCAATATCCGAAAACTAAAATTTAAGATGCATGAAATTATGAAATGAATTTTAAAATAGTGTGGAACTCTCCATATTAATTTCAAATGCCACCAAATATGAAAGATTTTTGAGATTATTTGGATTTCCATTGATACATTTCGGAATAATGCCTGTAATTTCCAGCATCCACAAAAAGATTCTTCAGAATGTTTTTGACTGTTAGTTGCATTAAAGTGATGAAGATATAAGTAGTCAATAAATAGAAAATGATCCAATGCATACTTATTATCTTGGGATCTACATCCAGCAGTAATGATACTCACATGTTAATTGCCAAGTTTGTGTTTTCCGTTGGTTTCTTCAGTAATACAGTTTTTTTCTTCTAATAATGTTCTGCAGCCTAAAGAGGTCAAGAAAGTTTCAGCCTGAAGATAGGCTCTTTTCATTGTCCTCAGTTACCTCACCAGCTGTAAGTACCAGTTTCAGACAATTTTAAACCACTGGGTTTTCATAAGAAACTTCCTTTTGGAAGTCATTGCTTGCTGATTCACATCCCCCCTCTCTCTTGCATAATATGGTAGTGAATGCTTGTTAAAAAAAGTCAGGCTCTCAATTTTATGGACTCAAGATCTCAATTAGAAAATGAAAATGAAATTAGTTCACCCTTGGGTAGCTATTTTCTTTTTTTTGATAAGTAAGAATTTTATAAAAAGCGCTCAAAAGGGGAGCGAATCCCGTGGAAACAAAAGGCCACAAAACGCCTTAAGCCTTCAAAGAGGCCAAAAAAATAACAATCTCCTCAACAGAACGATAATCTTTCCCTGAGACTCAGCAAAAAAGAGTGGAAATAATGGAGAACTTAAGCATAGACAAAGGTTTCTCCTTGCCATCGAAATATCTCCGATTTCTCTCGAGCCAAATGCACCACCAAATACAGAGAGGGGTAGCCTTCCAAGCATTCCGAATGAGAGCCCCAACTGAGACACTTCTCCAAGCCTCAATCAACCTTCTAGAGGAACAGAACATAACCCAGGGGACCCCAAATAATCCAATCATCAAATCCCAACAATCTTTGGCCATACTGCAATGCAACAGAAGGTGATCCACTGTCTCCTCATCGCGTCGGCACAAGTAACAACGATTGAAAATCACCTGATTCCTCCTCCTCAAAATATCTTGGGTTAAAATCCTATTCAAGACAGAAGTCCAAGCAAAGAAGGCCACCTTAAGGGGAGTCTTGGAGCGCCAAATAGCCTTTCAAGGGAAAGGACCAACATCACCAACAGTAAGGCACCTGAAAAAGGACCTCACCTCAAAACGACCCTGAGAGTGTGGACTCCAAAGCCAACAATCAGACTCCCCATGAGAAATCACCTGACGATACAGTAACTTAAAAAAACGAGTGACCTCTTCAATCTCCCAATCCTGAAAATACCTCCTAAACTGAACATCCCAAGTTAGTCTTCCGTCATCAAGATGATAACAGTCAACCACCAAGGCCTGTCTATCAAAAGCAATCCTGTAAAGCCGAGGGAAAAAAAGAGCAAGGGGAAGCTCCCCACACCAAAGGTCCTCCCAAAATCTGATCCTCCTACCATCCCTAATCCGAAAACGAACATACTTACGAAAAACATCCCATCCCTTTCGAATGCGAGTCCAAACCCCCACACCCCTAGGACCACGCACCTCAAGGGAACACCGCCCACCACTGCTTTCCCCAAACTTGCTGGCAATAACTTTCCTCTAAAGCCACTGCCTCTCAACCCCAAATCTCCAAAGCCATTAGTACCTCCCATCCCTTGGGTAGCTATTAGTACCTAGTAATCAGGAATTTTTTGAATTCTGGCTCAGAATCGCGCGTGGAACCAGGCATTTCTAGCCTCAAGTTAGCCAGGTGGTTGGAGGCCAACTTAATCCTAATCTTATAGGTTGAGAAGACCATAACACTCGAATCTTATTCTAGAATGGACTTTATCTTGGTCTATGAGTAAGACATACCTAAATGGGCGTTTTGTAGAATAAAGTATCAGAATAAAGTATCAATAGAAGGCAACATGAAACAAGTTCTGGGATTTGTTAATGTATCAAGTGGTTCCACAAAATCAAATAGGAAAATTGCTTATTCCGAGAAACTTGAAACCAATTAGAGGTAGGGTGATTTATCAATAATTTTTATTTATAAACCTTCTAATTTTGTTAAATGTTCATCTTAAGTCAATAAACTTATAAATTATTAAGCATCATATTATACATATACGTCAGACTTCAACATAGCCCCTACCTAAAAGGTTAGGGTCCTTCCTATAGATACTTCCCATGAGTTCATCCCAACCATATGCTTGGAATTAGTTGGCTTTGTTCTATGGTCAAGTGATCACTTTGGTTGTGTTTCAACATTCACGATACAGATATTTTGTGTCAATCACATTATTCATCTATGATTTTGTTAGAAACATATCTTTAATGAAATATCAAGGCATCAATAATAATAATAAAAAGAATAAAAGATAAAGGAAGTATAAATGGAAACCAGTGGAGTAATTTAGCTCACTTAAACCAAAGTTGCAAGGGAATGCACTATGCTTGTGGGGTTTGGTTGACTAAGATGGAAAAATGGAGGTGGTTGTCTGAATGGAAGATAATATTTTTCTTTTTCGCTGTTTCATTATAAGAAATAGAAATGGAGTATGCGGCTTCATTATGGATTTAGGATGATCCCCATAGTGTGACCACAAAATAATTTGTAATATGAATCATTTGCTCCACAATGTGATTTACTTTTGGTTCAGAAAACTATTTTTTAGTTAACAAAATATCTTATTAACCCCTACCCTGCCCTTCTTTTTCCCTTTTTGAGTGGAAATATGATATATAATGTATTGAAATCCAATGGAATCTGAAGTTTCATGGCTAAAAAGGTGGCACAGAATAGGGCAATGTTTGTACATACCTACCCTTTTGTTGATTAAATTCATTTGAATCTACCAAATCACATTTAAATTTTTAAGCAAGTTAAATTAACAAAACTCAATGCACATAGACTAAGCAGCAAACACTTACCTTGTATTTAATCACATGTTACATAATTGTACCTTAGAGTTAACCATGTTCAAAGTAAGGGATTTACCTCCTGTAGCAAACATTATATGGTAAGGGCCCAGTACTTGGTGCAATGATAAAAGTTGGACTGATAAGCATGAAGACATGAGTTTGATTCTAAAATCAACTATTTTATGCAAAAATAATGCCGAAGGATGTGGAATTTATTATCTTGGTCCACTGAATACATTGTATAAACAAATATTGTAGCATTCTATTTTCACCACTTTCCTTTTTGAATTCATTTTGTAATTTTGTCTACATCGAAAAAGTCATGAGCTACGTACTAGAAATCAGACATGTCAATGAGTATATCACTTTTAAAATTTATCATTTAGCACTAACATTGGATTTCCTTTAAACTTTGACTATCTTCTACTTCTAGAACAGGATCAATAATTTAGGGCCACTATATTAAGTTAGTTTTACACACAATCGATAAAGTTAAACCTATCACGGGTAACCCAATCAGACATCATATGGTATTTGCTGAAGGCCGTTACCTTTCACAAAGTGGCAGATTCCCCTACATATCTACGTAGCCATTTACTGGAAAGAGCTTGATTGAACTACCAAAATGATCTCATTCAAAATTTTCTAGAAGATAATACAGTGGACGCTATCTCCCAAATCAGAGATGGTATATATATATATATATATATATATATTTGAAAGGTACAGAGATGGTGTATATTCCTCCTCTATAGTCTACGCAAACCCATAAGAAGTCCTTTTTGTTTTTTTGGATAGGTAAGTTGCTCACACACATCCCCTCTATTATTATTATTATTTTGATAAATATACACAACCTCTATTATCCTTAAGGGTGCTTGAACCCTTAAACTTCTATTTTTCCATGAGGAAATACCACTGACCCAAAGGCTCATTGGTCTAAGAAGTCCCTTTGAAAATTTTCTAGCCTCTCAGCAACTGAAGGATAGTGAAGATGGACATCACATCACTGACAAACATTAGAGTACTCTTTTTAGGGTTAATCTACCACTCTTTAACAGAGAATTTTTTTTTCCCTTGTCAGCCTTCACTCCATCCTCTCTACCACTGAATCCTGTATTGGGCTCTCTTTAATGTCCTTAAGGCAATTCCAAGGAAGTAGGAAGAGATCCCAACTTGCATCCCCATTTCCTAGTCAGTCTGATCCAATCTTCCAGCTATGTTACATGGACTCTTCAAAAGTAGTTAAGCACATGTCGGACACATATTGCTCGGACATGGGTATGGGATATGTGTCCACCGCTTTTGGTTGGACATGTACTTAAACATATCCAATTATTCAATTATATTATATTATTACTTTAAAATGAGTTAAATGCCTAGATAAAACATTATACTAGATGAAAACATTCCTTTACTCTAGAAAATGAAATAAAATGAATTTTTAACCGTGTCCATGTGTCCTTCTGTTTGGAGATTTGACATGTCCGACGCATGGATACATACCCGTATCCAATACGCGTACCCGAGTCCATGTAACATAGACCTACATATTAGAAGTATGTGCACTCTTGGCTAAATTGATCATCAAATCAGAGGTAGCCTCAAATAACATTTGAATGCATCTAATGTACAATAGTGGATGTCCCCCTAAAATGACGGTATCATCAGCAAAGAGGAGATGAGAAGACTAATACAGAGTCCCTCCACACCCACAACCCCCCCTTCTTTTATAGCAATCTCATACCCTTGCAGATAACCACATCAAGGAGGAGAAGGGATTACTCTGATGCTCTCCTTGAGCTAGTAAAAGATTCCATGTGAGCATCATCGATAAGAACAGAAAATAGAAAAGTTGGAGCTTCAACCTCTAAACTAGTTTTCCTATTTTTGTTGAAGCTGCATAATATTCATAAGATGAAGAAGGAATCCCCAATTTACATAATCATTAGCATTCTCAATGTCTAATTTGCAAATAAGACATGACTTCCCTTTTCTAACTCTAGCATCCACTCTCATTTGCTGCAATATCTATCCGGAATATGACAATCCCCATAAATGCATTCTGAGAGTGTCTGAGGTACAAGTTGGCCCACTACGCTCTCCATCCTATTCGCCGGGTCCTTACGAAGAGATTGTACATGTTAATCACTAAGCTAATGGGCCTGAAATCCCTCAAATCTGAAATCTTACTTTTTCTTGGAATCAAGGCAATGAAGTGCATTCAAACAGCGCTAAAAGTCTCTGAACTTGTGAAATTTGCTCAGCATCACCTTTAACATCGTCTGAAACAATGGTCCAACAATGCTGCACTGTGTTATTCCTGTTGTGAATTACTCCTTTTACAGTAGGTTTTTGAGGTTAGTGTTCCAATCTGTGTGCGCGGATAGGCAAGGAAATCAGGAACATGGTAAGCTCTAGCAAAGTTGAACCCTTGTGTGTCATACAACAACAGACACTGATAACTGAACTATCTGGTGCATATGTATCTGTGATGTTGTGGTCCGAATTTTGTTCCGGTCCAGGTTGTGTTGCAACCCAGTTTTGACCTGAAAAGAGTTTTGTGGGGGCCCAAGGCCAGTTCAGGGGCAGCGATGCTGGGGAAAAAACATTTGACCCGATTTTCGTTTGCATGCCTTAGGATCCTATTTAGTACTCTCTTGTAGCCCGGTATATAAGGCCGTATAGGGTTTGGAGTGGGATAACAAGAGAACATTGAAGATCGCAAGAAAGCGAGTGAGAGTGAGAGTGAGAGTGAGAGCGAGAGCTAGGGTTTGGGGGCTGAAATTCGTAATCTCCTGTTTTTCTTATCATGGAGGGAGACCTAGACTTCGAATCATGTAAATCTTTGTGTGGCCGTATTACTTTTCTGTCATGATTCTTGTTTTGTTCTTGGTTCGCTATGTTTGTCGTAATAGTATCTGATGCCAAACTTTGTGCTTACCTGTATAGATTAGAGTTCGCTCCAGAAAGAATTGTGGCTTGTTATGGTGGATCTCACACTGGCAGCAAGATGGTTTTCAGGCCATATGATCCTGTACTCAATATCGAAATGTTACATTAATCAATTAATTTAGTATCAATGTTAATTTTTTCAAGGGCTTACTTTCTTTTGGCAACATATGTTCATAATCATGGAAAATGAAAATTACAGAACTTGATACTGAAATGCTGAAAAAGAAAGTTTGTGAGTTATGAGTGTAAACATTATTTGCTAAACTAGTTTGTGGTACTTCAATCTCTCACAAGCTAATCTGGTTATATTTTGGCCAGAAATAACTTCTCTTGTAGGCTGAGTGGTTCATCAATTATTATCAAATTGTTGTTTTCAACTTTGAGGATTTCTTCTCTGTTCGTATTTTTTATTTTTCTGCTGCTATTTGAATGTTGTTTTTCTATTTAGTTCTTTTCCATTCTTCTTTCTGTTATATCTTGTTTGTTTTACACTTCTGTAATCTTTCTGTTCCACCACAAATATGTAAAATGGACGTGGCAAATTTTCAAATATAGTTGGGATTATCTTTCAGATCTAAAAAAGCTCCTGTTTACTTCATTTTGTTTATGTTCAGGCAGAAGAACAAGGAGTTGGAAGAGATGGTGAGCACTTGTAGCACATCTAGAAGTATACTCTACCTGTTACTGACTGACCATTTTTCTTGCTCCTCTTTTCTGTTCATTTTTAGATGGAAGATCAGATTTTGGTCCAGGTAGGCCGAAGGGCGGGGGCTTAGGCACAAATGGACAGTAAGTACTCTTATTGATTCCCTGAAACCTGAAATATCTTAACATCAATTATTTTAGTTTGAAGAGATTATCTTCTCAGTGATGTTCCATAAAGCGTATGATTGATTTGGAATTTGCATCTATTAGCATTTGTATTCTCACCCTTGCACAATGCATGTTCCTTCCATAGGGGAAAACCAAAGAAAGGAAGAATGGGGCCAAGAGATGGAAGGAAGATTAGGATGTCAGGTGATTTAGACCTTGACGACGAGGATGATCCTGATTTGAACTTGAGATAACGGCATTCCTTTGTAAGATCTGTAATCCAAACCTTAAATCTCATGCCCAATTCAGTTTAGAATATTTTAATGTTCTATAATTTTAGGAATGCTTCTTGTAGATGACTATACTGTATAATGAGTTCCACGCGGTGGAAAAACATCTTTAATTTATTTCGTCTATTTGCATATTTGTGGTGGGAGATATTGTGTTCTGATTTTTTTTTTTGGTAACGCTGTAATTGTAAATGACTGAAGTGGCAATTCCGTCGCCAGGAAATGTAAGAGTTAGCTATTCTACGAATAATGTGATGAAATCAAGGAAAACAAACAGAATGTGTTTGAATTTATTTGGTGCTGTTGTTGTGGGAATGTAGAAATTTGCCTTCATTTTTCTGTTGTGTTCCATAGTTTTGCTGATGATTCTAGGGTTATTAGTTGCAGTTAGTTTTGGGGCCGATGGGCCACATAACATAGCTTATGGGTTTTAAAAGACACCCAAAAAAGTCAAAAGAAATATCTACCATTAGCAAACCAAAATCCTACTGTGATCAGTGATTTTGAGTCTCTCTAAATTACTTTTATTTCATGATTTTAATTGGGTAGGAGCCCATTTTTATATAGAGCCCATTTTTATATAGTAGTGTTATTGCAAGATGTGCACAGGCTTTGCTTTGGTCCTTTGTTTCAATATCATGTTATGAATTAACCCGTGTTGGTGGTTTTGGGTTTTGAACTCTCAAGTTCTGTGTCGAGGTTTCAAGACTACGTAGAGAAATGAAAGAAGTGTTACGAACAAGTCTACCATTAGCGAACCACGACTACTTCATTTGATGATCTACCAAATTAATTTCATTAAAAACAGATTTCCATTGCTCGGACAGAGACACAAGCTTACATAATTAAAGTAGTTAAAATACTGCCATAAGACGGATTCACCTAATCTCTTTGATCATTCTTGTTGCCAAATGCCAAGCTTGATGCATTCAAGCTTCTGGATAAGACTGTTTAGTGTTATTTATATATACTTAACATTGTTGTGCTGCACGTGAATCATTCATAAATTGAATAAATCTTCGAAATATTATATAAATTTTGTAAGTACGAATTGGTGAATTTATTAAATACAAATGTCAATTCTAAGCCGGTTAACAAAATTACCATGTCAACTGGATTTGTTGGGTGAATTAATATGTGAATATAGAATTGTAACACCAACGTTAATACCTAGGTTACATGCAAATTACACGTTAACGACATGATCAACTAGTCAAATTTAGATTAAAAT
Organism: Cornus kousa; assembly: GCA_025631255.1. Lineage (NCBI taxonomy): Eukaryota > Viridiplantae > Streptophyta > Magnoliopsida > Cornales > Cornaceae > Cornus > Cornus kousa. Next base: position 993 of record JAOTQH010261353.1, on the reverse strand, counting down.
TGTAAAATAAAATATATTTTTTTTTTCGAAAGTTATGTAAAATAAAATATTGATCATCAGAGAAGGATGACTAATCTGCGTGAAGTGACATGATGAACTGGTCCCTTCCCAGAAAAATTCAAAATGCAAATACACTCCGAGAAAAGTATACCCGACCCGTTACTAATGGCATCGAATAGCCAATGACATACCGACACGGTAGATTTGTTTTGAGATTATGTTAATCACTTTGTTTCTTCAGAATAAACCTTTTACAATTTTCTGTCTCATTCGGACCATTACTTTTAGGTTTTAAATAATAATAATAAAAAAAGGTGGCATGAAATATCTACATACGTATTCCACTTCAAAAGATTAGTGTATTTTGCACTAATGTTTCTTGGGTGGCTCACAATGGAGGAAATTGCCTAACGGATAAAAATATTATGTCATTAAGAACGAGAATAAAAGCCATCAACAATCATTAATTATGACTAACCAATATTAAATAAAGACTAGTGGAATATAACTTAGACTAAAGGTGATGACTAAATTAAATCAACACATGACAGTAATACGTTGGGCTGATTAAAGGTGGATTAGTCAAGGGTAATGAAGTTTAACTAAAAAAAACCACCATTCATTTATAATATGTATGAATTACATATTTTATATGGTCATTCATGAATTGACCCAAATCCATGTTGTCAATGAAACGAAATTATGTGTCCTTAATTTCTTACATATTTTTAATTGTTAAGCTACTCACACCGAACATTTGTAGTGCATTGCCTAGTCGAATACGTACTTTTTAATTGACTATTTATACTAAACACAACTAAGTTGAAAACTTCACTTCATTATTTATTACATAATTGACCAATTAAAAGAACATGTCTAGCAATTCAGTTCAACTATTAGATACAAAAATCATTTTCCTCATAATATTTATTAGCTGAGTGTTAAATTTTTATTTATTCTTGAATAATGAATGTTTTATAACTTTATTTTCAT
>JAOTQH010261333.1:0-11229 GCA_025631255.1 Cornus kousa | reverse complement strand
ACTTAGTTGAATATCAGGCTGCTGCTGTTGATCAAGAAGTACAGGTTATTTTTATAACAAACTGAAACAACATACAAACTTCAATGCTATAACTTCTGTGGAAAAAGAGAATGGTTTGTGGATTTTTATCAACATTTATTTTCCAAAAAACCTGAAAGTCTTCCAGAGGTTATTACTCCCGTTAAGAAACTTAAAGTTGAAAAAGTTGAAGCTCTTGATAGGATGGTAAGTGTAGAAGAGATTAAGGGAGTTATCATGGGTTTTAATCCAGATAAATCTAAAGGTCCGGATGGCTTTCCTGCTCGGTTCTTTCAAACATTTTGGTCAGTTGTGGGACAGGATGTGATTGCTGCAGTTCAATCTTTTTTCAGTACCAGTGTTATACGTTTGGGTGTTAGTAGTTGTTTTCTTACTTTAATCCCTAAGGTAGGCAATGCTAAGAAGCTTAGTGAGTTTAGACCTATTGCTTTATGTAACCTGTTATATGGTGGTGCTTGGGTGTCGCCGCCCTACCCCCACAAGCTTGAGAAAGAGTGTGAGATTTAAACGAGGGCCAAGTTTATAATTTCCCTCCTCTAAAAGAATATTACAAACATGTGTCATCAAATACATTATCCACGTACACCTTGAGTCAAAATACAAGTCCAAAAGTAAGCTACACAATGGATGTCATAATTATCACAAATAACTCAAAAATGTTGTCATGGTCCCAATCAAGCTAGAGATGAGGAACCTCCTCTTGGGCAATGCCCTTTCTTGAAAAATATAAGAATTAACGAGGTGAGCAACAAATTGCTCCGTAGGAATGTCTCATGAATATACAATAGGTTTCTCAAATATATATATTTTATTTATTTATTTTTTTAAGTCGGCTAAAAATACCGTTCTGTCCAAATGTCTCAAACTTGAGAGTAGTAATTATAGTAACCTCCACCTTAGATGCATATGGTTTGAGAGTGTGGGTGATACAGTGTATAGAAACCAGTACACTGGTGTAAGCTTGAGTGTGAGTACCGAGTACAGAGACCAATACTTGAGTGAGGAAAGAGTGGAACTGAGAGTGATGGAGTACTTACACCAATACTCTAGGTGAGTTGATTATGAGATAAACAACACAATCACCAGTGCTTCTGTATGTGAGAGAGCGTGTGGGTGAGACAGAGCACCTAAACAAGTGCTTCTGTGTGAGTGAAACAGAGCACTTGAACCAGTGCTTCTGTATAGTGAAACAGAGCACACGCTTGTGCATCTGTGTGTGAGTTCTTGAGTGAGTGTACAGAGACCTATACACATGTGAGTGAGTGAATTGAGTGAGAAAGAGTACACAACCAGTACTCTATTCTGAGTGAGTGAATGTGAGTTAAACTAGCCATTATGCATCTTCACTATACAACCTAAGTAGAGCTTTCACTTTGAAATACTTATGACCCTAGTTGAGAGCTTTATTGTTATAACTGTCCATTAAAGGGATATTCATGTAGATGGTTACCTCAAATCTTCTACCAACACTTTGAGAGAATTCCAAGTGATTCACTTGGCAACTGAGCTACTCATGGAGCATTGTAAAGGTTAAGTCTGAGCCTGCAAAAGAGGAGATGACCCTTGGCATCTCAAAAACAAGAAGGGTTGTGCTCTTTACCCTCAAAAGGAGTGAATTACTCTTCAGCTCGTAAAAAGGGGGGTTTGCTTGTCACCCGAAGATTAGCAGCTAATGGAATCCTCAAGAATTCTCAAGGCATGGATGTAGGTTACCATGGGTGGTAGTGAACCATGTAAAAAGTGTGTCATATGGTTTGCATGTATCTTAACTCGTACTTTACTTGGTTAATTCATTGATATGCATGATACAATATTCTTTTTTTCTTCTACCTGCATAACTGTGTTTTATAAAGTATCTCATGAGCTATGTATGTTTGTTATGAGAGGGAGTAATAAAGAAGAATGCACATATGCTTAGGATAGCTAGTCTTTCTAGTTACCTTCTCCTTTCAGATAGTAATCTAGGGAGTATTGATGTATTGACTACAAACATATGCATATCAGATTGAAAAATAATAAATGGACAAACCCTGCAAGTAAATTGAATGTCTTCAGTTTAATCCAAGTTTTCCAAATGATAATACAATTAAGAGGATTAGTGTGAAACATTTAAGAAAATACATCAAAAGCACAAAAAATGTATCTACGCATTATGGAAGAGCTATGCAAAGAGTCGTCTTATGTTTCACATCCCCCCCCCCCCCCCCACCACACACAGGGTCCTTGTCTGGGCAGCATAACAGCTGGGGTGTTGAGGCCCGAATTTTGTCAAAAAATGGGAAATTTTTTGACCCGGGTTTCTCTTGCAAGTTGTGGACATTGTTTAGTACTCTCTTGTAGCCCGGTATATAAGGGTGTTAGGGTTTGGTGTGGCAAACGTGAGAAAACTTAAAACTGCAAGAGAGAGAGAGAGAGAGAGAGAGAGAACTGGGTTTGGGGTCGAAACTTGTAATCTCCTGATTTTTGCATAGTGAAATGTTTTGCCAGATCTTCAACGTGGACATAAGCTTTTCTGAACTATGTTTATCTTTGTGTTCTTTGTGTGTAGCGTGTTTACTTTTCTGATGTGATTCTTGATTTGTTCTTGGTAAGCGGCGTTTTGTCGTAACAATAGTCTACATGGAACTTTCAGCCAGCCACATGGCATATCCTCTTAAACTAGCGTCACTCCTGCATCTTGCAGTGTACCACTCTCCAATTTCTGGTTGACACGTGGACATAGCTCCTGATGACACGTGATACACTCAAGACATGACACATGTCAGCTCTTCATGAAACTCCACAATTGTCAAGTATCATGGCCAGCCACAGCTAGCAGCTTTGACTGCGGAGGATGAACAAAGAAGCAAGGCTCTTTCCACCACAGTGCCGCCTATGTCAAAACCAACATTTTTGTAGGCTGCACAGTTCATTCTCCTAATTAACGCCAACCGTACTTTCTATGATTGAGCCAACATTTTCCAGTTGTGTGGCACACCATCTATACAAGATTTCAAGATTTGACTCTAAAGCTCTCCAGTCAATGCAGTCAATCTTTCATAGAGACAACCTCTTCAAATTTCAATAAAGTTTCCAGCATGCAATGCACCCCGATACACATTGTGAACTACCTGATCAAAAGCAGGACCAAGGAGCTCCTGCAGTTCAGTGCTGGAAATGGACTGGAGATGGCTCTTTTATATGTATTTTGATATGTTCAAAATGCGATTTGATACCATATGCAGTTAAGTTAAAAATTTTGTTCCGTTTGAATCGAATAATGTACCTATACCAGCTTAAGCTTTTATAGTAGATGGTTATGAAACTACCTAAGATCTACTTCAATTTAAATAGTGAAACAGCGAAAGTACAGAATTGATATTAACTTATTGCACAAATGAAACATATCCTACCTCTCAAGATATTTTTTGAGAAAAGAGGAGAAAAAAATCATAAAACATGGCTGTCTGGAAGTGTGAACTAAACAAAATGACATTTAATACTAATTTTAATTAAAAGGAGTAAGCTATAAAACCATCCAGCATCATAGAAGAAATGGAACGAGAAATTATACTCACAGTTGTGTTCAGCCCATCCAATAGTGTTTTTTTCAAGATCATACACAAATACTTTATTTGATAGAACAATATCTGCATTTGAAAGCAACGTAAATAAAGTTAGATGAATGGACATATAAAATTCATCACTATTTTTTCTTTTTCAAAAAAAGCCACCATCAATCGTGACCAATCTTCGCTCATATTTTAAGTATGATGACTCAATCCAGGAAATAGGATTGCAACAGTGTAAACCAAAGAGTATCAGAAAAAGAAAAAGAATTTTAACATTGTAGCAAATAAAATCAGAATCTACTTGTGATGGACCACAGCTTCAATATAGAAGCATATACCAACAGGCTTGTGGCCTAGCGGTACAAGGCCCCTACTCCCCAAAGGGAGATCAGGGGTTTGACGCGAACCCTCAGTGGAGGCTGTGTGTGAGTACCAACTAAGAAAAAAAAAATATATAGAAGCATATTAACATAATTTATAGATATAGGCTAGCATATCAGAAAGCATAGTAGATTTTCTCACATCAGAAGAAAGGATATGATAGCATGTGGCTTAACTGAGGCTATGGCCTTAGATAGAGCGGAATGAAAACATAGGATTCATGTAGCCAACCACAAATAGTTGGGAAAAAGGCTTGGTGGTTATTGTTGTTGTAATGAATATTGATTACTTTTCAGAAAACCAAAAGACAGCCTCATACACCATTTCAAAACAGACACAACTTACATGGTCCACTCTAGGAGGGTGAAGTGGCTAAGAAAATAAGGCAGTTCCTCATATCAATAAACTTTTCTATCCTTGTCTATTACCTTCCAGGTTTAGGGGATTTCTGAAAATTCAATTGTTTCGTTTCAAGAGTTTAAACGATGCCTAATATAGTATGTATCCAAACAAATGCAACTGGTACTGGCCAAGGTTCATGACAGAAGTGCTCTTGCTATCAACAAGTCTCCAATAAATTTGGCATGGATATATACAGAGGTGACATGAAATTCAGAACCAATCAGAAATAACCTCAAACTATGCAAATAACAGAGGCAGCAGACCATGCACTATGCACCCAAAGAAAGTGAAATCAGTAGATGCGACCAATAGGAACTAGAGAGGACCAGAATGAGTATTTTACTGTTAGGAAAACATATAAATCAGTTTTCTAAACAATCAAAGAAGAGTAAAATGGTAAGAAAGTCTGAGAGAGTACTTATGAGACTGGATCTCTCTATAATACGCAAGTATAGCAAAGACAAGGATGATCAGATGGAGGAGTGCATGATAGAAAAACATTAAGTGATGGGCAGAAATATAATTTGAGTGGTATCTTTAGCCGGGGGAATATGTAGGTTTCATATCTTAATTAAGAAACGGGTGTACATGTCACCCCAAAACAAAAAATAAAATATATAAATAAATAATAAAAAAGAATTATGGATAGCACCATGGACAGATTCCAAGAGGGAAAAAAGTTTGATATGGTTCATAAATGCCATTGACTAGGGTTTACATGGTTCAAACTGCAGGACAGGACAAAAAGGTCAGAACGATGTGGGTAAATGAAATGGCATAAAACAATATGGCCTATAACTAACAGAATACATGGTTAAATATAAAAAGGATTGCAGGTGATGATATACACTGGTTGTCAACTAATACCAACCGGTATTATAGGGCTCTGGTTAAACATCAACTGATTGGTAAGGCGGTTAGGATAGCTCATAGACAAGATACTTGATCTAACACATCTGGGACATAACTTGACCAAAATGCAAAAAGTTGGGAGTCAAGATTCTCAATAGCTGCAAAAGTTTATGTGACATTGACCCAAAAGTAAAAAAAAAAAAATTGAACCAAACCTCCCAAAAGAATCAATTCCTTTCCATTCTTTGATTTCACCCCGCTCCCGCTGTTCTGCCAGCCAATACACCACTCATCACCCTGCAAACATGACATCAGGGAGGTCATTAAGTGAAAGAATAATAGGTGATATGAGAACCAAAAGTAAGAAACCAAGTATTATAAAAATACTAACAAAACAATATAAACCATATTGAGTGCCATAGCACTTAAAAATATGAAGTGCCATAGAAATGTCTGCCACCACGAACATATCTCCAATAAGCTTCATGTATGGAAGTAGATTTCAATTAAAAAATAAAAACATACTGTTGGGGAAATAAACAATTACCCACAGCAAATAACCCAACCATTCACAGAAACAAATCACGTGGGAAACAAATCATTTGGGAAACAAAATACAGGAGATATATGTGGTTCATCCAAAAGCAGGACTATGTCCACAGAGAACAAGCTTTCCACTCAAGATTGTAAACTGCACAAGATAGAGGATTACACAGATATTTCACTCTACACCCTCAACCCTCACATACCCATCACTCACAAAGAAAATCTAAAATCTCTTCTCACAGTTCTCCACACGAAGTGTCCTTTTAAATACAATAAAAGTGATCCTCTCTAACAATCTCCCACGTGAGCTAATCACAGAAGATACGAGTTTATCATTGCCTTCATGTTACGTTTGTTATAACGTGGGTGGACCCCAACAATCTCCCCCTCCACCCACGAGGAAGAGAAATCACCGAGCACACCCGTACAACGCACGAGACTTCTACATGCAGATCCACAAGTAGTCCATTGGCCTTCTGTATACCAGCTACACATAATCAAACCAAATTCAAACTCCACCTTGATCCCATGGCTAATGTATACGTGCAACTGAACCAAGTCAACACGATCAAGTGACTCTGAAAGGGGACCTCGATGAGACCACTTCACAAGCAAGAATTTCCAACTCATCATCATTTGTCTAGAAACGTGTCACCTACATCTCTATTGCATTTACCAATGAGACCTGTCGCAAGATCTTGCTTTCACGTGCCCGTTTCCAATCACCAATTGAAGTGCAAGTACCATTGGTACCCCTTACCAAATGATATAATCCACCACTCTTTTCTCCTCGCATTAACACCACGCAACCCTTCGTAATTTTCATGACTCCTTTTGTAATGGAGCACTCATAGTCTATGGAATCCAACCGGCTCAAGCATATCAAATTACACCACAACTTTGGTACGCAAGCAATGCCCCTCAAAGTGCGTACCACTCCATCAAACATATTGATTTTTACCGTTCCCACACCATTCACAGTACACTTATCACCATTGGGCATAAAGAACTATTCTCAAGTCCTTGAAACGAATCAAAATATTCTTTCACGGAGCAAATATGATTCGTAGAACCCAAATCTAATATCTAGTCATGTCGAGTTAGAGTGTTGCCTTTGGAAATTATGAAAGCATCTCCAAAGTCTTTGTCCGGAGCGCATGTGATAGATGCATCATTCTTGCCGCCATCTTCCATTCCCTTTCCAAGTGGACAGTCCTTTCTGATGTGGCCCCATTCACGACATCCATAGCACTCTGCTTGCCCTTTCCTCCCATTAATCTAGACCTGTTGTTGTTAGATTTACGGGTATACTGCCTTCCCCTATTCTGACTATAAGCAACCATGGCTGAGTCGTGGCTCATATCACCAGCATCCCTCCTCTTATCATTAGTCAAAAGAGTAGACTCAACATCCTCCATCTTCAATGTTTCCTTTCCATATAAGATGGTAGTCAAAATGTTCTCATACAAATCCGGAAGTGACGTAATAAGTAATAGGGTCTTGTCTTCTTCCTTAATTTTCACGTCAACTTTTGCAAGTTGATCAATGATACCGTGAAATACATTCATGTGTTCCAAGAGATTTCCGCCTTCCTCTATCTTCAGCTTATATAGATCACGCTTTATATTGGCTTTTGTGTGAGACACTTCGCTAAATACAACTTCTCAAGCTTCTCCCACAATTTTGGTGCCGAATTCTCTCCATTAACATTGTTATACAGAGCTGAATAGTACTGAGACATCGCAACTCTACATCTTCCTACTCATGTCCTTCACTCTACTTTGCCAAAGAGTGAACCTACCCTTGCGATCAAATCTCTCCGCCTTAAATTGTGAAGCAATATATATATATATATATATATAAAATTTTATAAGTAAGATTAAATTGTGAAGCAATATTTACCAGCCATGATTATGATAAGTGCCCAAGATAAACAACACCAATGTTATGACAAAAAATCTAGATTAAAAACTTTTTTATGTGTGTAAGCCTATGGCTCTTATACCAATTGCTGGGGAAATAAACAATTACCCATAGCAAATAAACCAACCATTCACAGAAACAAATCACGTGGAAAACAAAACACGGGAGATATACGTGATTCACCCAAAAACAGGGCTACGTCCACGGAAAACCACTCAAGATTGTAAATTGTACAAGATGGAGGATTACATAGAAATTTCACTCTACACCCTTAACCCTCACGTACCCAATCACTCAAGGAAAATCTAAAATCTCCTCACAGTTCTCCACACGAACCACACGAAGTGTCCTTTTAAATACAATAAAGGTAGTCCTTTAAAACAAGAGTTATAACCCTTTCAAGATACAATGAAAGTAATCCTCTCTAACAATCTCCTGCGTGAGATAATCACAAAAGATAAGAGTATATCATCGCCTTGACATTACGTTATAACATGGGTGGATCCCAACACACATTATCAGAAACTCTCACCCAGAACAAAAAAGATATGTGATACCTAAATTTTGTTGTGCTCTATCACTATCCTCACTTATGTTCGTCATTCTAGATTCTCTAGTGCGAAATTTTTTTTCTCTAGAAGTCGATGTGTTTAAATGGATAGTGTGTTGTGCCCTGAGTTCTACTAACCTTTGTTAACACGTAGTCCATGATACCAAAAAGTCTTGCTCAGGGGATTGTATAGGTTAGCAATTTTTGAACTTGACAAGCCCTTATCTCCTGACAATCTGGGGCGACTTACAAGCTTACAGCAATCCTTTTGACATTAAGCTCTACCCTTTGTCCTAGTTGCACCTTTAGCATCAGTCAGACCGCTCCCTCTTAAAGGTGTAATCATGGTCTTCATTGGACATGACCATACCATATTACAAAACTTTTTTCCCAGAATCATTTTTTTTAATAAAAAAAGAAAAAAATCTTGTGGCTACTTTTAAACTTTTCATGGATTTTTGTAGTCACTTTCAACATTTCATTAACTTCTTTTTAATTTTGTGGCCCTTTAACTTTTCATGAATGCATTTGTTTCTCAATCTCTCTTTTTCTGTATCATCCATCCCAACATCATGTAATCATCTAAAGTCACTGCATAGGCACTTTGTCTCTCGACTCTCAGCATTATACACCACAATATATGGCTAACCTCAAATCTCAAATTCATAGCATTCTGTAGCATAAAACGATTTTGGTCTTATATGCTAACAGTATATAAAAAGCAAATTCCAATCCAACTAATCGAGGCCTTGAATTCCAATCCAAACTAATCAATGTTGACTGCATAAATTCTTCTTCATCATTCAACACTACAGTCTATCATATCATTCTAACCTTTTAGCAAATACAAGTAGAATTGAATCGCTCCTCTGTACAAGCGTATTCATCTGTTATTGTCGCAGATGACGGATCAGCCACAAACAACTTCAACAGATTTTTGCATCAATCAGTGCCATCTTTTAACAATTCGATGATGCAACCTCAATGTCTCCATTTTAAGAAGACCCCTTTCTTGACAAGAAGATAAAGATTCTAATGTCTTCCACAAACACGATGTACCATAAAGCGTAAAGGGCCTCAAAACTATCTCAAAAAATTTCTACTTAGGACTTGTTGCACAACACTCCAAAAACAATTACCACTCATCCATCTCTCTAATTATAGGGAAACGTTCCTAATGTTGAAGTAGCTACTCCAAATGCATACTAGGGGGTAAAAGTCACAACCCGACTAGTGAACCAACTGTACCAGCCATTTCACCACTCATTAGAAACATCATATTTTTTCTTTACGTAGGGATATGTTAGTAATTTTCAAGATTAGGGATAACTAGTACAGTTATATTTGTTGGTCTCTAGGTTACTAGGTGTTTGATATGGGTTTTGGACAAGTCCTTTTCTTTTTTGAAATTACATGAATTTTACTTTTAGAATCATTTGTCTACTGGGAGTTTTTGATATCGAGTGTTAAATACAGTTTTGGGTGAACAAATCTTGTAGAGACAATTCAAAAAGATTCGATAAATAAAAAAATTTCACTCCAGAATTTTGAAGACTTGTAATGATGGATCTTTTTTAATCTCTCCTATGTCTATATCTTCTCTTTCTTATTGTTCTTTGTTTTAACATTGTTGTGCACATCTCAATAGCTCCAATCGTATCCCCAAATCTCCAACCCTTTTCCATAAGCTCTGCCCAAAAGTAGTGTTGGATTCACCCACTGTATGAGTCCAACTGTCCAAGACTCCTCATCTCATGCTGCACATACTAACATTTTTCCCAGTTGAGTTTATATATTTCAGTTCAGCACCCATCACCATATATATATTAAATCGAGAAGTAAGAAATTAAATACAGTACAAAACCAAAACCAAAAACAAAAAATTGCATTATGAACTATAGATACCACAGGTAGAACCTAGTCTTTGATAGAAACATGACCTTGTTTCCTTGTAATATCTGTCCAGGAATTGAAATGAGATGGCATGATTTTAATATGAAAACGCCATTACAATTCCAAGCACCTCAGACTGAGTTATTGATTTAGAGAAACAGATGAGGTATTCTGAAGTTCTGAAACACCTTATACTTACATTTAATTGGAACAAATAATCACGAGGATAAATTTTCAAAGAAAGAGAATTCTCGAAACGAAAAGTGACGGCTGGAAATCCATCATCCACTCTGCAAGAGCAAAGAAAAAGGAAAACATAAGAGGGATCTTCACATCATCGCTACACCAACTGGATTAAATTGCTTTTAAACAGAACTTGTGTTCAACACAAATAAATTCAATAATAATATATTTTGGGAAAACCGATAGATGAAATTCTTGATGCTAACCCGTTTCAATATTGCAAGGAAAAAAAGTACTTCAAACATCATATATATAACATTTCCTGAAACGGAAACAATAGTAAAAGAAGCATGTGGTACAGGTCCTTACTTGCCGGTGTATTTAAAGCATTTGAACTGTTCTTCAACAGTACGAAAATTCAATTTAGGTTGCCGAGCCACAATCTAATTTAAAAAGGATAAAAAAATAAAATAAAATTATGTAAGTACTCTGGAGGCAAACTTCAAATGGATAAGCATTAAAAACTTTCACATGCCTTTTTTATTAGAGGGTCAAACACACTCTGTGGAAGATAAGCCAAGGTTGTGCCACTGTCAATTACTGTCTTTCTCCCAGATGCAATGTCTGCATCTTTGGGAAGTTGTAGAACATCACTACCCACCTCAATTGCCTTCATAATAATATTGTAGTGTGCCCTAGGATTGCAAAAAATAATAATGTTAATTAAATAAAATTCAGACAAGATTCTAGTAAAGATTAAGGAAAGAAAATCAAGAACTTCGGAAGGAAAAAAACCGTCATGCAATAGCAGATTTACTATGTTGAAGGACTTAAATAATTAAGTTACACCCTCTCTAACAGCTTAAGCTTTTGGAGTAGATGGTTGTTAACATGGTATTAGAGCAAGGT
>JAOTQH010261312.1:0-11231 GCA_025631255.1 Cornus kousa | reverse complement strand
GTTTGAAGGAGTATTTATGGTGATAGATGTGTGTAAGCTGCAATGACTTTTAGGAAAATGCACTCACTGTCATTTTGCTTTGTAGCTTATAAAGGGAGAGCGAAGTTCAATTTTACTGTAAAAAAGATGTGTTTTTTTTTTAAGTTTGTAATGGCATGAGAGGATGGACATTAGTGTGTTTATCTGTGTGGATTGATTGTTTATGTCTATAGAAATTGTTTTATTTGCTTCATTGTGAAGCTGAGCTGCAATGACTTCTAGGAAAATGCACTCACTGTCATTTTGCTTTGGAGCTTATAAAAGGGAGAGCAAAGTTCAATTTTACTGTAAAAAAGACGTGTTTATTTTTTAAGTTTGTAATGGCATGAGCATTAATTTGAGTAGGTATTATGAACAAGTCTAGAAATGTAGTCCAAGGGAAGAAATAACAAAGATTTATGCATCTGGAAGTTTGTCATGGCACCGTTGCTGTCTTTTGTTTTTTTTTTTTTGATAGTTGCATGTTCAGTAGCTTGATGGTCAAAATTCAGGTCTCTGACCTGTCACCTTTTATAATTTATAATTTATCCTTTTTAACTCAATTGAGTTTAATAGTCTTCCATTTCCTTCTGCAGGCACCAAAGCTCTTTAATGGGTTAAATTTTTATTTCTGTGGGGACCTCCTAGATCTGGTTATAACAGCAGGTGGTACTGCTACTGAGATCAGGGAAGAGCTAGTGGCACAAAGTCATGCTACCCATGCTGCTTGAAGCGCTGGAGGTGAATTTTAAATTATGTTGAATATGAAAAGACACATCTCTTGGTTATTTTGCCTAGGGCTGTATCATTTTGAGTGATTATAATGAAAGCTCTTGATGGGTATTGTTTTGAGATCAATCTGCAGCTTCTCCAACATTAGAGAACAGAGATGTTATGTGAATGAAGACGACATTGGAGTGTTAAATATTTAGGTCATAATTCATGTGCTTTAACTAAATTGAGCTCTCCAAAGTTAGAGCCAGGACCAGGAAGATTAACGACTCCTCCTGGTGAACCGACTGTGCCCCAAAGCCCTAATCAAGTAGATTATATCTGTTCAGTGAGAGGAAAGGGTGGAGGTATGTGGAGAATTTTGGGTGCATCTTAACTTGACCTCTTATTTTTTATAAATCATTGCAACTATGGAAGAGAATAAATATATTACTCTTCTAGAGAGATTCACTCTCTTTTCCCTCAAAATAATCGTCATTCTATTATATTCAAGCAACATGAAAGCCAAATTAAAAATAAAAACAGAATGCCACTTAACGTAATAGCTCTTGGAATGTTGAGTTGTCCATAAGCTTGAGTAGGGCCACTGAAGCCAGTAATATAAATGGCTTCAACATGGACAACACCACCTTGTTAACAAGATCAAAGCTTTTCAATATGAATATGTGATAACTAATAACTAAAATCCAGAAATGACTCGTGAGAAAAAGCACCATAATTAAAACTTGTAATTTTACATGTGTTAGACTCAATAGCAAAATCAATTTGAATTGAATTAGTTTGTTTTCCATTAGTTTTTATTAGGCGACTTTTTATTCAGTATTTGTTACTCCGTTTGCCCTCACACGAAAGCGGCTTTGATGAAAATTGTTACAAAAATAATTTAGTGTGTTCCTAATCTTTGTTATTTCTTCCTGTAGCCTACATTTCTAGACTTGTTCATAATTAATATCTACTCAATTCATCCTCTCATTCCGTTACAAGCTTAAAAAATAAACACAGTAGCATTGAACTTTGCTGTGCCTTTAGCAGCTTTTTACTCTGTTTCCCACAGTTTACACAGTGAGGTTTGGCTACAGAGAAAATTGAGTGCATGAGGAACAAGGAGTGTACATAATATTTCCACGATCTAATTGAAACTTAAGACGAAAGAATGTTCTCGACTATGACCAACAACAACCAATTGGCTAAGTTGGCTCAGCTTTATGAATTTTTCCACTCACTTCTTTTCTCAGCAATCAAACAGACCGAAACATGTCAAATAGTTCAAAATTACCTTGTCGTTGGGAATAACAAATCAAAAAAAATCATATCAATCTACCATTCTGAACCCTAATCCCCATAGTATTCGATGGTGCCAATAATTGTCTTGTCATATAGCTAGTAGCCTCCAGTGACATATATTGGCAATAAGGATTAGATTGCTTTACCTTAGCAATCTTGTATATATGCTTTAGGATTTTGAATGCATGGGGGGTCCAGTAGATTTGAGGAGAGGGAAAGGTGAGAATTATTGAGAGAGAATGGTTCATAATGGTTTTTTTAATTTTGAAATTTGAGTTAGAAAATAGTGGAGGGAGTCTGAAATTTCAGACGGAGTTGACTCCTGTGTCTCATAGCTTCCCTGCTTTGTGGGAATTGGGATGAGTGGATGGTTTTGCCATTTTTAATCGATGGCATGCTTTAATTGGATGGTTGTACCACGTCTGCACGGTGAAGTGGTACCTCTGGGTTACTGTATGATTTATTGTCCTAAAATATTCCATTTGAAAAAGTCAAAGTAAGATAAATGCATCTTTCCATAAATACCCTTTTAGTTTTCGATAGTTTCCAACTTGATAATATTATATATTCAAACTTGAAAGGATAACTTGGTCATTTTAAAAGGGGACAATGCATATATTGAATTTCTCCTTAAAAAGTTCTAATTCCAAAAATGGACTATTAATATGGGACGAAGGGAGTATATTTTTCAACTTTCTGATACTTGTGAATCGATATCAATGGCGAAGAAGGCAAAAGTTTTACTTATGACTGAGTAAGAATGCATGTAGAGATGAATATAATATGTAGATGTATGTATGTTTGATTGTGTATTTGTGTGTGCATATGTATGTCTCTGTAGTTTATATATTGGGACCTCAAAGTTGAGAATTTGAGTATTGGGTATGGTCCTTCTTGTTTTCTGTGTTTGTTCCCAATGATCAGTACTGTGACCAATGTTGAAAACTTTGATTTATGCAGATCAGCAATTTTCTAGATGAAATTCTTAAAACAATTGTCTCTATTGACAATGAAAGGAGCTGGAAGAACTAGTGTCCTTTCTCATAGATGGAAAGATCTGTGGAGATATTTCGCTGGCAGTTTTGATTTCGACGCTTCACTAGTGCTAAAGGACGTGGATTTTGAAACTGGAACACTTGAAATCGCAAGGTCCAACAATAAAGGAACTCAAAATTCGTTTTGAGGTGGATCTTACATGGTCCGGAAGTGACATTGACAGTTGGATTAATTTTGCAATAGAAAAGAGAGTTCAAATGCTTGACTTGGATTTGTATTCAAGACCAAGGGATGATTATGCTCCATTTAATCAGTACTATTTTCCATCACGATTTCTTGGTGCTTCTTCCAGCTTTAACTCTCTGACATCCCTGTGTTTGAGTTACATAGAGATGACTGATGAAATGGTTGACTACTTCTTGTCTAACTGTCCATCTCTTGAAGGCCTATGTATTTTCACTCCCACATATCTAAAAAATCTGAAAGTAACTGGCCCATCACTCAAGTTGAAGTACTTAGAGATATATTACTGCTCTAATTTGGATAGTATTGAGATTTATGCAGCAAACCTTGTGTCTTCTAAATTCGAAGGAATGGAAACAAATATGCTTCTTCATTATGTTCCTAACCTTGTTGAGGTTTCGCTTGGGACATTTCAACCTAGATCTTTTATTTGTAAGGAAGAAACAAGTCAGACAATCTGGAGCTGCCTCTCCCAGCCAGAGAAGGTTAAATTGGTGTGGTGTAGAATGGTAAGCACTTTGAATCAAGCCCAGTTTTTTTCTCTTTCTTTTTAGGTTATAATTTTTATTTCAAGGATATATATGTTAATAAACTTAATAGGTATTGTTCTTTTCACCCTTTGTTGAATTGCCAGCCAGAGGTCCAGATTCCCGAATTTCCTAAACCAAGTCATCTCAAGGAACTGGAACTGTTCTTAACTGTTGTCGATGGACACAGCCTCCTCTTTTGCAGTTCCCTCATACATGCTGCTCCTATGTTGAATACACTCGTATTGGAGGTGAGCATTGTTTAAAGCTTTCTATTTCTTGAACTCATTGTTTGTGTACTTGAATGATGATGCAATTGGCAGTCTGATATGTTTCTTTAAAAGATTCATTTATCCTACCGAATATTTGATGGTATCTGGCAAGTTATCAAGAATAAGCAAAAATATAAAACAATAGTCATACATTTTTTGTATGTCTGCTCTCATGTATATGGATCGTTTGCTTCGTGTCTTTGGCAAAAAGTTTAATGGGTATTGATTGTCTTTCCTTCTTAGGAATAGAGATTGCTTGAACATCCTTGAAAATGGAGGTGGTTCACACCTTTTTCTTTATTCCACACCATCCCATAGTGCAAGTAGAAGAGCAGTGCAATCACTACGATAACTAAGCATCTGCAGAGTCATTTTTTGAATTCCTTTAGCATTCATTACTTTGAACTTGTTAAGAAAATTAAAGTTGGTTTACAGGCTCATTTCAAGTCCTATGTTACAAAGCAATATTGGACTCTTATGGTTTTCATAAGACATTCAATTTCGCTATTACTTTCAGCAAGTTGGCTTTTTGCCATGATGATTGCAGTGTCAACTTTGCGCTCAGTAGTATTTTAAGGCTACGAGTTTGTTAAATATCATATTGTCGAACATTAACCAAACTCTCTCTACCTTTCAATTTGGCCGTTACGAAAACCAAATGACATTACTGATCCGAGAGTACAGAATGAATTTAACAGTGACAGAAGATTGGCAGACAAGGTTCAAGATGATCCACATCAATGCCTTAAGGTGGTGGAAATTATTGGCTTTGTTGGGTATTCATTTGAACTGAAGATTATGGAGTATCTAGTTAAGATTGCTGTCACTTGAGAGGATTATCATTGAACCTCACGATCCAAGGCAACAAAGAAGGGATCTGAACTTGGCTGAAGGCAGTAGGATAATTGTGCGTAGAAATGCCTCTTTGCGAGAAATATATAGCTATCGATTGGTTAGCATGTCAACTTCTCTTTGATAGACCCCTTGGCAGCCCTCATCTTCTTCTATATGGTGCGACCGCGACTCAAAAGAGTCTTTTCATTCACCTAATATCAGAATTTCTTTTGGTGTTGAAATCGCCTGGGACTCTAGTTGACCTCTCCTCATTTTTACGTTTGGTCAGGGAGGCGCCCGACCTTGTCGTTTTTTATGGATGTGGGGATGAACTTTTCCGGGACCGGAGGCGAATTATGGGCAATGCCAATTGCTAGACGGTGTTGGGTTGGGTACTGTTTCCCATGGTCTTTATTTCTTCTCACCTTCCTACTGGCATAGAGCATCGTGGGGCTTATTTTGAATCGTTCGAAAAAAATTATTATGAAGCTTTAGAGCAAGATATTTTTCTGTAGTCTCTAAAGGGCTAAGCAAGTGAATATACATGCAGTATGTCAGTGTACACTGCAACGGATTTTCCCTCTCTTCTTTTGTTTGTTATTTATTTTAATTCTGTTCGATTAGCTGATGTGGTGTGGGAAAGGAAAAAAAAAAATTTACTTACCGGAAAAAAAGGAGGAAAACTTTTTTCCTCATATTTCTTATCAATACTCAAAACAAATTAGAAATTAACACGGAGAAAGGGTTCCTTATTTTTCAACTACTTTTTTGTTCTTCTTTATGTTTTCCATATTTGTAGAAACATGATTTCTTTTGTATTGTCATGTGGGAGTGTGAAATTCACACACCCACTTTGCCTGTTGTATTGTCATGTGTGAGTGTAGAAACATGATTTATTGTATTCTCATGTGTTTTGTTCACATGAGAATTGACAATGCTTCGAAATCTCGAGAAACAATTCTCTTTCTCACCCCCTCCCTCTCCCCTCTATTTCTCTCTCATCTGCACCAACATGGACCTGTCCTACCTAATTCCAATTTCAAGATGTCAATTCTGTGCTCATAAATGAACATGATTTTTATTTTATTTTATTTATTTATTTATTTTTGCAGTTTGATGATCTGAATTTCTGATTTTTCTACTTGCTCATTTGTTTCAGTTTTACTAAACGATCAGACTCATTCCAACTTGTTTCATTGCCAAATTCAACAGAAATGCTGTGTCATGTACTATTATGTTTATTAATGTTTTTGAACCCGCAAATTGTGTGTCTGATTAAATACAATGTGTAACGGGTTATTTTGAACTTCTTTTTGGCTATGTTTGACTGCATGAAATTAAAGAATGAAACACGGTTTATGATGGTTCAATTGCTGTGATCCAAGAAGACACACATAGCAAGACATAAAGTTGCTTTCTCATCTTACTATGAACACATTTGTTTCTATGCATAATTCAAAAGGTGGAGAACAAATCAACCAGGATTTAGCAACTTGGATCACAGCAATTGAACCATAAACTATACAAGTGTCTTGACAATGGGTCAGCAATCACTTTCAATGACGGTGCAAGGGGGTTTTCACTTAACGGCCCATTTAAGGGCTTGTTTGGCAAACTCGTGCTTCACTCATTTAAGGGCTTTCAATAACCAATACCATACTGCAACTATGAGGTGATTTTTCCCTCCACATTTCATCAAGGGATATAATCATGAGATGGATATCTGGCTCTCTAATTTATATATTTTGCCCAAAAAAAAAATAAAAATCTAATTTATAGCAATACTGTGTTGGAACGAAGATGCACTTTTACAAATATTATTAAGGGTAATTTACGGTGTCACCCCTTGAGGTTTGGGTTTATAACAGGCAATTACATTTGAATAATGACACTCCTTTGATTTAATAAAGTTAAAAAGACACTTCAAATGACATTATTACTCTTTAACTGATGAGTTAAACTATTTAAATTTTAAAATTACCTTTTTATCTTCTACAAATTATTTTACTAAACCAAACTAACCATCTCTCACAACACATTCTTACATTACTAAACCAAGCACCACTATCACAACCACCACCAACAATTACTTCACCGTTGAACAATTATATTAATATTTGGTTGTAAGGTTATTAATGAATGTGAGAATATGTGGTGGTAGATCAATCCAACAACAGAAGTAGTTTGTTAAAAGATATATACACCAATCCAAGTAACCTGTTGGTGGTCTATACTTAACGGGGTAGAGCTTGTCGCACATAAATTCGGATGGAAAAGTGAATGAGTGTATATGAATTGGGTGTTAGTCCCATCTAATAACTTAAGTTTTTAGATTGAATCGTGAAGCACTCATTCGTTACAGTTGATATTAAAGTTAGACCTAATTCTTGATTAGATGTCACACTAAGGATTCGGTACGATGGCGTCCGGGTGTGCCATTCGAGTCGATAGGGTAGCCCGACTGTAACGAGGGCGTTGTGAATTTGGGTGAAAGAGAATGTAATAGTGGGAAACTTGTCTTACATCGGATCCGAATAAAAAAGTGAATAAGTATATATGAGTTGGGTGTTAACCCCACTTAATAGTTTAAAGTTTTGAATCAGATCGCGAAAACA
This sequence comes from Cornus kousa, assembly GCA_025631255.1. Lineage (NCBI taxonomy): Eukaryota > Viridiplantae > Streptophyta > Magnoliopsida > Cornales > Cornaceae > Cornus > Cornus kousa. Next base: position 3,710 of record JAOTQH010261312.1, on the reverse strand, counting down.
CCCACCCATTCCATTTACCATATATTAATGTTTATCACTATGTGTTATACATATAATACCACTTCATTTATTATTATTCATTTTTTTAAAATTTTATTTATTTATTTATTTATTTTTTTTGCGCCCAAATAAAACATGTTTTTAATCACTTTGATTGTAACATTTTGCAAATGAACTTGTCTTACATCGGATCCGAATGAAAACGTGAATGAGTATATATGAGTTGGGTGTTAACCCCATTTAATAGCTTAAAGTTTTGAATCAGATCACAAAAACACCTACCCATTCCATTTACCATATATTAATGTTTCTCACTATGTGTTATACATATAATACCACTTCATTTATTATTATTCATTTTAATTTTTTTTTTTTATAATTATTTTTTTTTGTGCCCAAATAAAACATGTTTCTAATCACTTTGATTGTAAACATTTTGCAAATCATGTAATATAAAAAGTGACAATTTCAATATATATGCATCTAAAAAAACTTAATTCAAAACTTGTTCTCTTGGATAATAGATCATAATAAAGATTGCCCACCAATTGAAAGAACCTTAGCCTCGTGGTCAGTAATAATTGATAGGAGTTGGTATTCAATCTGATATAGCCACAATGTGGATGGACTGTAATTAATTTTCTCGAGATTAATCTTACTCGAATCTTAGAAAGTTTAATTTTGGGGAAAATAATAAAATCGTTGAAAGTTTATTTGATGTCAAAGAACTTGGCTTTAAAATCAAATAACATGGTAGAAAAAATTAGTTTGGTCCAATAAAATAATTTGTAAAAAGTTAGAAAATTAATTTAAATATTTAAATAGGTTAATTAATCAGCAAAAAAGATAATAATGTCATTTGAGATGCTTTTTTTTTAACTTTATTAAGTTTGATGGGCGTCATTGGTCAAAACGAAATCATGTTATATATGTTTGTAATGGGTCTAAATCTCAGGTATTGCATTATAAATTACTCTATTTTTAAAAGTGAAACTGCTTATCAAGTTATCAGTAATTTTAATATATAAATATATATATATATAGGTCAAGTTATCAGTAATTTTAATATATATATATATATATATATATATATAGGTCATTGTATGTATGCAATGACGCGCGAACTGTACTTTCCGGAAGAAAAAAAAAATGACTTACTTTCTCTTTGTCGACATGTCAAATCGTGAACAATTTCTAGCTAGATCTAGATTAGTTTGATTTTTTCACGAGGCTGACTTTAGAATTGTGAAATGTACACTATTATTTATTCACACTAATGAGTAGTATTTTTATTTTTATTTATAAAAAAATTCATTGTATATCAAAAGGGGAAAAAAAATAGAAATAACATATATTTATATTTTTTCAGAAAAGGGAAATAATCAGAGATATGACATAAAAGAAAAGAGATGAATTAACATTTATAGTCATATTTACTTGATTAACAAGGAAAAGTAAGCAAATGACTCAATAGTCGAGTGATTAGTGTCTCCTAAGTTTCGACTCTTTACACTTACTAATTTAACTTTTAATTTTTCTTATTTTGTGAAAAAAAAATGAAAAAAAAAAATGATATTGTTAACATTTAATCCTCTTTGAGAAAAGAAAAAGGGAAAAAAACTAGAAAAAGTTACATTTGTTTCTGAGCAAATAATTGAAAAGAAGTTTCCCCAAGACTCATATGGTGTTTTAATTATCGTTTTTTAAATAAACCTAAAATGTTACAAAAACTTATAATTTTTCCTAGTGTGTATTCCCCATATTAATACATTTCCTTTCTTTTTATTTTTTATAAATATCTCCATAATCTTCCACTGCTGCTTTAAGACAAAGGTCAAAATATTTGAAGTTTGACTTTGGCATTCGTTGTCAGCATCGCCGGCCGTTCAAAAATATTTACTCTGACAATTCACTAAATCGTTGTCTAAAGTGAAATTGTCGTCACCACAAATATATAAACACACATAGTCACACCCACGACACACCACTTCCTCTCTCTCTATATTATCTCTCTTTCTCTCTCTACAACTGCACACCATCACATTTTTTTATGGCGCCGGATCCAAAAAATGGTTTCTGCTCACAGACCAAGACGTTCCACAGCCTCCGTCCACCTGTCCCTCTCCCTCCGCCCACCCAACCCCTCTCCATCACCGAATACACTCTCTCTCTCCTCCTCTCCCCCACCGTTCCGCCGCCGCAATCCACCGCATTCCTCATCGACGCCGCCACCGGCCGCCGCCTCATCTACGCCGACTTCCTCCACCAAACTCAGACCCTCTCTTCCTCTCTCAAGGCCCATTTCCCCTCTCTCTCTAAAGGCCAGGTCGCCTTCATTCTCTCTCCTCCCTCTCTCCACCTTCCCGTTCTCTACTTCTCTCTCCTCTCTCTGGGAGTCGTCATCTCTCCCGCCAATCCACTCGCCACCGAGTCCGAGTTGGCCCACATGGTCGGACTCAGTAAATCAACCATCGCCTTTGCAACTTCGTCTGCTGCACATAAGCTCCCGTCTCTCCCACTCGGCACCGTCCTGGTCGACTCGGCCGAGTTCCACTCAATGATGACCATTCCAACCAAAGACAGGTATTGTTATTAATTAATACATTAATAGCTGAAGCTATCAATTAGTGCAGATGAGCATATAATAAGCAAATTTTTTTTTTTCTCTTCTAATTTTGGATTGAATAAATATTTTCTTTTTATAAATAGTTTTAAATTTTATTTTCAAATCTTTATAGGTAGACATTAATGGCTGAAGCTATTAATTAGTAGTGCAGATGAGTGTGTAGGATGTTATAAAAGGCTGAATATCACTGTTTATATATAAATAATAATAATAATAATGATGATGAAGTCATAAAATTTATTTTGTCGAATTTTAAAAGGGAGGTGATAAATGGCTTATATATTGTGAAATGACATTATTGTTGATTTAATAAATGATAATCAAGTATAAGAACCAATTAGATCATTTATTTTTTTTTAAAAAAATTAGAGTTGCTGCAAAAGTGGAGTTTTTTTTTTTTTAATTTTTTTTATTTATTTATAATTTTCAGTTACAATTAGGTACGAACAAATGATGATGTGATTTTCTGAATTTCTTGTGGTAAAAACATAAAAATAAAATAGTTTTATTATTTTATTTTAATACTATTATTATTTGGAGAGCGTATAATTTATTTGTGACATGTGCTGTTATTGTTGTCAGATGTAGAATTATAATTGTGTTGGTAAGGTGTCAAGTTGTAATAATGTTGTAAATTAATCTTATTTATTATATTTCTAACAGATATAATCAAGACCGAGTCAAGGTGAATCAGTCTGATTCAGCGGCCATTCTTTACTCGTCTGGCACAACCGGCCGAGTCAAGGGCGTGGAGTTGACTCACCGGAACTTGATTGCTCTGATCGCCGGTTTTTACCATAACCGAACAGATCGTGATGATGGTGTGCCGGTGTCATTGTTTACGCTGCCATTGTTTCATGTGTTCGGATTCTTTATGCTGGTCAGGGCAACGGCATTGGGAGAGACACTTGTTCTGATGGAGAGGTTTGATTTCGAAGGGATGTTGAAGGCGGTGGAGAAGTACAAGATCACATACATGCCCGTGTCGCCACCACTCGTGGTGGCAATGGCGAAGTTAGAGGTGGTGAAGAAGTATGACCTCAGCTCGCTTGTGCTGCTTGGGTGCGGTGGTGCACCACTAGGG
>JAOTQH010261301.1:0-11231 GCA_025631255.1 Cornus kousa | reverse complement strand
TTTTTGAAAGCAATTTTCATTCTGGATTATTCGTGCAGTTATCCCTTTTGTAGGGGCCTTTGTGCAATTAACGAAAGTAATTGCAAAATTCCTTGTTTTAGGCCTGGATCCTCGTGCAGGATTCATTTTCACTTTTCGTCGAGTCGTGTACTCTTAGAATTATTTTCCGGTCGTTTTTCCCAATTTTAGGGTTTTCGACCCCAGTTGCCGCCGAACTTGTTCGGGGCATATAATTCTGCTCGAGACTCGGTTTTCGACGCCATTTCTTTTGTTGTTCATTTTTTCTTATTTTAGTTCTTTTTCATTCACAGTGTTTTACCGTTTGAGCGCGTCTGCACATATTTCACTTTTCGAGACCGAGCGGGACCCGTTTAGGTCACTTTTTTGAATTTCTATATATAGGGGGTAGGAGAGAGAAAAAGTCAGATCTCCTCTCTCTCCCATGGCCAGCCAAAGCTCTCTCCCATGGCTGCCACCCTTCTTTCCTCCTTTTGGCCCTCTTCCCCTTTTATTCTCCCTCCTCCGATGAAAGCTTTATCATCGGCCTCGACGAGGCCTTCATTTCCCTTCTTTTAGAATCCGGTTTCGACAATTTTTGAGTTTGGGTTTCGAGTTTGGTTTGGATTTTGGTGTTGCCGCAAGAGGACTTCTTGCTCCCCTCGTTATCCCCGTCATAACCCCGAAGTATCGTCGGATTCAGAGAGATTTCATTTCGGTTTTTTTTTTTAGATTTTTATCTCAAAATGAGATAGGGGATGTTATAGGATTTAAATCTTGGTGTATTACATGTTTTTGATGCTTATATAACTTATATACATGTATTTGCATATAATCTAGAATTTTATTTAATTATTTTCTTTGTATGAAATTTAATTTACCTAATTGTATCTAGTTTGGAATTAACTTGTGACATGATATTAAATTAGGCCTTGACATGTTCTTTGACATATATTAAATTGAAAATATTTGTAGTTGTTTTAAAATTTAGATATTTAATTATTTTATTTTAATTAAACTCTATTTAATTGTTCCAACGATCTAATTAAGTTCTTGATTTGATATATGTAATGACTATTATATAATCTTTGGCATATATTAATTAGGGATTATTTGGACAAGATTTGAAATCTAGAGAAATTAATTATTTTATTTAATTAATGTTCATTATTATTGTGTTAATGATTTAACCATGTATTAGAAGTTGTTTGCATGTTTAAATCATAAATTTAGACTTGTATTATATTTATAAGATTATGTTTTCAATATTGAATTATAGTGTTATTATAGCGTGTATTGAATCGTACATTGAAGATTTGACATTTTTTGCCTTGTATGTGTAACGAATCGCACATTGAAGATTCGACATTTTATGCTTTGTATGTGTAACGAATTACACATTGAAAATTTGATATTTTTAATCTCATTTTAAACTTGAAACTCTAGGACATGGTTCATGTAGTTTCTATACTTTATGTAATTTTGTATAAGTTTTAGACTTATTTTGGAAACACTTGGGACATCACACAATTTGACATGGATAGGGTGAGGTCCTAGTACGGGGGATAAGAGTTCCCTCTACAAATATAGCGCGCACTTGGGTTGTTCCTGTGGGTTAGTAGCTCGATCAACTGCTACGTCTTGGATTTATTTCGGGATTCGATGTCTAAGGTATTCCGCTATTTAATTTCGCATTAAATTCCAAGTTGACAACCAATGCTTAATTGTGACTTGTAATTTTAGTATATAAACTTCTGAAATTGTTTTAGAGACTTGTGTATTTTGTACTTCATTTTAACCGCTTAGGTAGTTAAGGTGATCCCTTGGTTTATTTTGGAACATAGACACTAGGTGGCATGAACTACTTTAGTTGTCTTCGCATTTTGGATTACAAGTTGATAATTTTGAAAATTTATATCTTATTGCGTTATATCATATATTCTTATGTTGTTTAATTGCATAAATATTGTTGTTTATGGTAGAAATGCTTTAAGATAGCTTATGATGCTCCTTTAGTCTCACTTTTGACATAGACGCTTAGTGGCATGAACCACATGGAATAATTTGTATCAACTTACAAAACTTGTGAAAACTTAGTTTATACATAATCCATTTCCTACGAGTAATGTAAGTTACTCACCCCGCTGAATGCGATTTATTTCAGGTAAGGAGAAGCTATTTTAGAATGTATTACATCCCTAGAGCAATTTAGTTGCTTGAAATATTTTGTAGTACTTCATTCATGCACTTGTTAGCATGAAATACTTTACTTTTGGTTTTATAAGTCAAAACATGTATACTTTGTTTTAAATATGTAATGTGCACATAAGTGCACCTTTTGAGATATATTTGACATGTTTGTAATACGGCCAAGGGCCAACTATTTTCAAGTTACTTCTTTACTACATTTGATTCCATATTTAATTAAGGAAAAATGAAGAAATCAGACGTTTTAGCATGTTATCTTTTGTTTGGAATATATAAAGTGTGCTTAAGCACACCCTTAGGGTCTCTTAATATATGTATGAAGTATGGCCAAGGGCCACACAATATTTTGAAAGCATCTTTGAATTTTCATTTCAAACTTTTCTTTTAAAAGTCATTTTAGGCAATTTTTAGGTTTAATAGGTCATATGTTGCATGGGGCTTATTTTGAAGCCGCAGACCATTCCCATACACTTTAATATACTCATTTCATTTACGTGCACAACCGCTTTAGCACACAACTTCATATTTAGCCATTTGAACACTTGAAACAAAATACCATTTTTAAGTTTTTCGTCAAAATTGAACAGAGGGGAATTTTGGGGTTTTCACATCAAAATTAATTTTTCCTTTTGACATGGTCAGCTATAAAACTTGATTTTAAGGGGGGTTTCTTCTTTGTGTTTTTCTAAAAAAATTCATCTAAAGGTCCAAAACAACTCTCTATTCTGAAAAGGGGTTGTTGTTATCAGCTATGTCAGCCACGCGCGCGCGGCGCGCGCGTGGGTGCATTTGGGTGCCTCCTCGGCCGCGACGATGCCCATTTTTGTTTTCACTCTTTCTCCTTCATCTGGACTACAAATCAAGTAATTTTTTTAGTCTAACTTCGTTATTTTTCGTTTTATTTCAATGGTGTGCTCGGTAGCACCCACATATTTTTAAAATTACCATTTTGCCCTTTATGGCTAAACTTGATCGTTTTTCTTTAAACGTCACTTCCACTTGTTTACCTTTTGTTTCGGTGACTTCATGGGAAGTCATGATTGTGTCTTAGGGATGACGTACATCTCTCAAAACTTTGTTCCAGTGTGAAAAGACCATTTTGCCCTTGGGGGCATACTTGGTCTATTTTAGAACTTTTACTTTCGAGTTCGTTCTCATTGTGTTCCATAGCCTCATGGAGGGTCACTTTGGCATCTTAGAGATGTATAGCATTTCTAGAGACTTGGTTTCTATTTTTGCTTCCGCATGCGGGATCTGTTATCAGGTCAAACTATGGTTCATCACAGGATGTACTAGCCTGAAAAACCAAGGTCGTCACATAACCTCACATTTTGATTACTTAGTGGCTTGCATGAGTTTAATCATAGCTACAATTTAACCCCTACCTTTGTTGGAAAGCTAATTCTGATAGGGTTACTACATATAATGTTAATACATTAGCGAGCATCCTGGGAGGAGAACGTAGGCCTTGTGAAACGAGGTCCCAAAATTTACATACCCCGAAGACGAGCAGCTAATACATCAAGTTTGAGGTAAAAACCTTAAGCTAACGCCTTAAGGGCACCAACACCGAAGTAAAGCGTGGACATGCCACAAAATGTGTCTATATACTCTGAGGTATGTTGTATTTGGTGCTAAACCCTTATTCTAGTAATAGAAGGTCTTCATTTATAACCGAGGTTGTGGTTGCTCAGCCCTTGGATCACTTTGGATGTGGACATGAGAGATGACTTCTAAGTAGTAACCAACATAAGGTTGACCCGTTTCTTGACTTTAGATTCGTCTGATTATATTCCCTAAAAAAGGGTTTCATGTGTCACTCGCACGCGGGTACCTTTAGCAAAGTGTGTGTTTACACAGTTAGGTGTTTAGAATCTCTATTAGTGTAATTTATCATGATGCCATAAGGGAATGTTTATTATCTACAGGTGCATATTTTCTTCTTGATTCATCATTAGTAAAATTTATTCTATATGTAGACATAAGTCAAATTTGGTTGAACTTGTAAATATTATGTTATAATGTCTGTTTGTTTGTGTCTTGTTTTGTTGTGCCAAATGAAAGGGTTTAATTCATGACAAGTGGTATCAGAGCTGATAGTTTGTGCGGAGGAGTTTGATAGTTGATTCTAGAAAACAGAAAAATAAAAAGGAAAAAAAGAATATAGACTTAATTAATAGATAATGTTGTTGAAGAACAGGGAGAGGAAGAAAAAAAAGAAGCAAAGAAGGATGACAACTGAGATGGTGATCTTCAGTCAAGGTGAATAATTTTCACTAAGGTGAAAATATATTGGGAATTGGGTTGTATTAATTTGAGGACGTGTTGTTAGACATGGCACATTCGATTTACTTGAACCTCAAAATAGTTATTTTTCTTGCCCAATAAGGATTTGTATTACTTATTCATCAAGCTAGGGTTTGAAACTCTATAACTAAATGTGGAGTTGAGTAGAGAAGATAGAGAATAAAAAGGAATGAAGAAGTGGGTGAGAAGAAGGCGGCTGGTTTTAGGAATTATGGCTCATATTCCAATTATATATAATTGATTTTTCTTTTAGAATCATTTTTTTACGGCAATTTCTTGTAAGGCAAGTCTTGGTTAATGACTGCTAAGAAATAGTAATCCTTATCCACTAAAAAATTGGGTGTGAGACTCAATAAATAGATTTCTAGGGTATTGTTGAAATTTATGACTAGAGAGACATGAATCATAGCAGCCTCATTAGGGTGTTGTGAACAAATTTGATGGGTGGAGAGAGATTTAGATTTGATAGGGTGGACACTGAAGATGAAAGGGAGTCTCACAGTTTATGGTGCAAGGCTCGAGTTTCTCGACTACCGCCCTGGTAGCCAATTACACATGGAAAGTTCTAAGTAAGAGTGAGTGTGCATATTATTCCATTGTTGGTAATTATCAATAAATTGCAACATCTCTTTGTCATTATAATAGAATCCCTTTATCCATGGACATAGCCTAGAGTTTGGGTGAACCATGTAAATCTTATGTTGTGCATTTGTTTTATTATTTTATTGCTTGTTTGGATCTTCCATGGTGTTCTTGTTGTTACGACTTCATTCTGAAGAAGTCCAACCGATTGTACTTAAATAGGACCAGTTGCACTTGTTCCTGTCATAAACACCTCATTAAGTCTGGTCGGTTGCATTTATTTTTGTTGTAAACACTTCGTTGAGTTCGACCAGTTGCATTTGTCTGGTGCACGTTATTGGTGCAATTACAAATTATTCATGTTTCTTCAGCTGCACAACTCCCAATAGGTGGGTGTAAAGAGAAACCAAGGGTAGAGAGATGCAACTTTATATAAATTAGTGAGTGTGTGGGGGTAGAGATGATAAGTGAAATGATAGAACACAGATGGTGATAAGTGGTAGACGTGAAAAGACTTGAGTATCCAACATTATACCTTGAGTAGAGTGTGTTGTACATAGTTAGGTGCTTAAAGTGTCACTGTAACTATCATTTGCAGTTGTATATTCTATAATTAACTTCTTTGTTGATGTAAGTGAATTCGGTCGAACAATGCAAAATATTGTGTTATCATGTCCATTTGTTTATGTCTTTCTTTCATTGTGCCAAATAAAAGGGGTTTAATACCAAACAAACTCACTTAACCAGACAAACATTAAATCAATTTAAAATTAAACTGGTACGGAATTAAATTATCAAATAGCAAGTCAACAAAATAATAAGAAAGAAAAATGATTAATAAGTTCATTAATATGAGTCTTACATATCACTTTTGCTTTAGATGAACTTATTCTAACTTGCTTTTTTATTTTAAATAGTTGAGCCTATTTGGAATTGCTATTAGAATGATAAAATCACATTTAGCAATAGAGCTTGTTAACCCAAATTTTTTGACCTAAGGGCAATCGAATAATATTAATAATTAAAAACCATCAGTGGTATTGAAGCACTAATGTCTACATTGAGTGTGACGGCCCTGGATTTTTACAAACCCAGTGCGTTTTGTAATGACCCGAAATGGATCCAAAATGCAAAAGCAAAACATAAACAAGTCTATAGAGTTGTAATTCATCACTAAGACACGAGAATGACCTTCCGAGGAATCTCGAGACTCAACGGAAGCAAGAAGGAAATAAGGGTTTCAAAACCCAACAAGGGTAAAATGACCATTGGAAAGACAATGGGTGCTACCGTGCACACCATTGGAAAGACAATGAAAAATTAACAAATTTATACTCAAGAATTACTTTATTCGGGTCCGGATGACAAAGTTATGATCAAATAAAGAAAAAAGGTTAAAAGAAGCAACCCAGGACCATGTAATCGATTAGATGATCCATCTAATCGATTAGATGCCAAAACAGAAAGTTAACAAATATGTGGGAAACCATCTAATCGATTAGATGCTCCATCTGATCAGTCAAATGGCCTCATCTAATCGATTAGATGGGGCTAACAGCAAGAAAATGCTTTAAACCAGAAAATCGAATTTGAAACGGGATTTTCGTGTCCGAGACGACGTTTTTTGGAAAAACACAAAACAGAAACCTCCTTTAAAATAACATTTTCTATATGACCAAGTCAAAAGAAGTTTTTATTTTTTAAATAAAATATCCAAAATGCCCCTAAACCAGATTATGCAAGAAAAATGAAAAATGAGTCCATAGAAGGTTCATTTCACAAAGGAAAGTGTTTTGCCTAGAAACAATCATGCACACAGATGTAACTTACCTATTAGGATGTGCTATAATGATCCATCACTAAAAAATACCATCGATGCAAAATATGACTTATCCAAACCCCAATGCGAGAAAAATCTCCTTTAAAGGCAAAAAATGTAACAACCAGACCTAAATACAATCAAATGACCATTTGGCCTTTGACCACCCTTCATGCTTATTAAATGAGTCCTAGTGGATGTACTCGTGCACACTTTGCACCACCCGATTTGGGAATGGACTGCTAAAACCTCGCATTTTCCTATTTTTGCCCAAAAACGCACTATATGAAATCAAAATGCAAAATTGAAAACGAAATGGTGTTTGCCCTTGGCCATACCTTATACATATTAAATGAATGCCAAATAATAAATTTCATACACAATGCACACTCCGGTGCAAAAATGACATGCTAAAACTCTAGTTTTCATATTATTCACATTAAAGGCAAATTTCTACATTTATGAACATACATGGAATTCAGAAGAAGTTTACCCCTTGGCCACATATCAAATACATAAAATAAGCATCAAAAAGAGTACTTAGGCACACATTACAAGTCTCAAGGTAACAATGATATTTTTAACCTAACTTTGCATTACAACTTTAAAAGTAAAATTCAAATATGCTAACATTTGCATGTAAATAAGAATACATTTAAAAGAACTTCAATTCCATGAAACGACCTAAGGATATTGTGCATCCTGAAACCACGTCTTCTTGCCTGAAACAGGTCGCATTCAGCGAGGGGTGAGTAAATTGTATTACTCGTAGAGAATGAGCATGCATAGACCTAAATTTTTACAAGGTTATCACATTAACATGAAACAATTCAAAAGGATCATGCCACCTAAAGTCTATGTCAGAAGTGAGACTCAAGGATCATCCAAAGCTACTCATACAATTGAAATGAACTATGTCATACAAGCATACATGCTCAAGTATACAAAACGATATTGAAACACGATATACAACATACAAGCATACACTTTCAAGTATACTATATCATATTAATACAAGTTATGCAATATCTAAGCATACATACACAAGTATAGAATTAATATAGAAAACTCGTAAATCAAGTACACAAAAACAAGTAAACTAAGCTAAATGAATTGCGTATAAGATAATTACACACGGCACAAGTATACTAAATGAAATTTAAATACAAAAGCAAGTATACAAGTTCAAGTATACTAAATGAGGTTTAAATACACAAGGCAAGTACCAATTCACAAGCTACAAGTAATCCATGATTAACAACTTGGAATTGAATGCGAAATAAAATCAGATAGTGGAAGGACTAGGATATATGGTTACTGACCAAACAAGTTTTTCTGGGCAATTACGACCTGCAAGGAACTACCTAAGGCACGTGTATAAGTTATTCTGGGCAATTATCACCCACAAGGTACTACTTATACGCACTTCATATGACTAAGGAAACTCTTGTCTCCGTACTAGAGCCAAACTCTAGTTATCATATTTACATTTTCCTTACAAGCCTTCCAAAATCAAAAAAAGTTCAAAACTTATATACAATCAATAAGTTAGACCAAACTTATACTAACTCAAATAATGTATAGGAGTCAATTTCCATGCATAAATAAGGTTAAATCTACACAAATCATGTCCTAGAGTTTCAAGTTTGCAATGATATTTAAAATGTCGAATCTTCAATGTGCGATTCGTTATACGCTATAACAATATTATTTCAATAGCAAAACATAATCTCATCCAAACAATCCCTGATTAAAATATGTTAAACAACATAGTATGGTCATTACATGAACTAACTCAAAAACTAAATTAGGTCATTGGAGCAACAAAATAGAATTTAATTAAAACACGATAATTAAATCTCTAGATTCTAAAGCAACTCTAAATGGCCCCAAATTGATACATACTAGTGAACACGTCCTAGACATTACAATTATCAAGTTAAAAACTCATTCAAATCAATGGAACCGTTAAATAGATTTTCAATAATTCATTTAATTTAAAATCTCTAGATTTTAAAACTTATCCAAATGCTCTCAAGTTAACATAGGTTAAAGAACATAGCAAGGCCCATTTTAATATCACATTACAAGTTGATTTCATGCTAGTTACAACCATGTGAATTTAATTTTCATAAAAGAAAATTATTAAATAAAAGTTGCAATACTTATTCAAATGCTCCCAATTTAATATATGTTAATGAACCTAATTCAAATGCCTAAGTTAATAGCATATTATTAAATTGATTCACAATTTAATTTTCTTTGAACACGGACTACGATTCTACGCTCACATGAGCCTTATTCGTATCAACCGTCAGACTAAGGTCTCGAAACACCTAAACCAACAAAACAGATAAGAAGGTTTCTCGACATGGGGTTGTTACAGAATGAATTTTTCCTACCCAAGGGAGAAACTCTGCAAGATAAGAATGTATCCAAGGGATACAACGGATTCCAAGAGACAATACCCTAGCATCAATCTCTACCAACCAAACTGGAATAACCCGCAATGCCTAGACAAGACATAAAAATAAGTAGTTAACACATAACATAGCAATGGACTACATACTCACATAAGTAGTAAGAAAAATCACATAAGACATGTCAATATATGTATCATACAATTATGCTAAGATGAACAAGCACATATAACATACTAAAGCAAACAAGCATATCCAACATGCTAAGCAGAAAAGCATAAAATAACAAGCTAAGACAACCAAACATATATAATGTACTAAAGCCGATAAGCATATACGGTATGCTAAGGCAAACAAGCGCATACAATACGCTAAAGCAGTTAAAGTAAACTTATAAATATATATCCATATAAGCACGTAAACATGTAATCAAATCAAAACATGTCATCAAGAAATAACTCAAACATAGAGCATGGAAACACAAGCATGATATGCACCCAAAACCCTTCGTCCTAAGGCTTTCAAACCCAGATGTTCTGATACCACCTGTGACGGCCTTGAATTTTTACAAACCCAGTGCATCCTATTATGACCTAAAACGGATTCAAAATGCGAAAGCAAAACATAAACAAGTCTATAGAGATGTACTACATCCCTAAGATACGAGAATGACCTTCTAAGGAGTCCCGAGACTCAACGGAAGCAAGAAAGAAACAAAGGTTTCAAAACCCTATAAGAAAAGGATCAAGGGTAAAATAGTCATTTTACCCAGAAATGGGTACTACCATGCACACCATTGAAAATAAAATAAAAAATTAACAAATTTAGACTCAAGAATTACTTGATTCGGAGTTTGGATGACAAAGTTATGATCAAATAAAGAAAAAGGGTCAAAAGAAGCAACCCAGGACCATCTAATCGATTAGATGCCAAAACAGAAAGTTAACAAATCTATGGAAAACCATTTAATCGATTAGATGCTCCATCCGATCAATCAGACAGCCTCATCTAATCAATTACATGGGGTTGATAGCAAGAAAACGCTTTAAACCAAAAATCGAATTTGAAATGAGGTTTTCGTTTCCTAGACGACTTTTTTTTTGAAAAACACAAAGAAGAAACCCCGCTTAAAATCATATTTTCTACATGACCATGTCAAAAGAAGTTCTTATTTTTCAAATGAAATACCCAAAATGCCCCTAAACCAGATTATGCAAGAAAAATAAAAAATGAGTCCATAAGAGGCTCATTTCACCAAGGAAAGGGTTTTGCCCAGAAACGATCATACACATAGACGTAACTTACCTATTAGGACGTGTATAATGATCCACAGTTTAAAAATATCGCTGATGCAAAATATGACATGTCCAAATCCCAATGCGAGAAAAATCTCCTTTAAAGGCAAAAAATGAAACAACCGGACCTAAATGCAACCAATTGACCGTTTAGCCCTTGGTTATACTTCATGCATATTAAATGAATACCGCCGATTTGGGAATGGACCGCTAAAATCTCGCATTTTCCTATTTTTGCCCAAAAACGCAATATATGAACCGAAATGCAAAAATGAAAACGAAATGGTGTTTGACCCTTGGTCATATCTCATACATATTAAATGAATGCCAAATAATAAATTTCATATACAATGCATGCTCCGGTGTAAAAGGATCATGCCACCTAATGTCTATATCAGAAGTGAGACTCAAGGATCATCCTAAGCTGCTCATGCAATTAAAATGAACTATGTCATACAAGTATACATGCTCAAGTATACAAAACGATATTGAAACACGATATATGTAATACCCCTACTTTCAAAACGGTAGTCCTGGTATTTAAATTTAGTCTTTAATTGCATTATTTATTCTTTATTTACATTTTATGTGTTTTGATTAAAT
>JAOTQH010261283.1:0-11232 GCA_025631255.1 Cornus kousa | reverse complement strand
GTGTAGCCATGCACAAGTGACAAGTACAGTAAATCACCGGTCTCAATTAAAAACAAAGATAACAAATGGGTCGTGATATAGACATTGAAGGCAATGAGATGGAGAATATATATGTGCTTGATAGACTTGACAGTTTAACAACTTCCCACAAATGTCTGCATATATGTATGATCTTAATTCTTTGAATCTAATTAATAACGGCTACAACAAAAATTTAAACTCTCTTTTGACTCATCTTCCAGAAATTTATCCCGCCATTTGTCACGCACAAAAGGATGCACATTCAATATGTGTTTCCGGAAATTTTCTGACTGCACTCTGGCTAAATTCTTTGAAACTTTGTTTTAGGGTTCTTAAAATTAACTTGTTTTCAGATACATGCATACGCGAAAAAAGGCATAGCTCACCAAAGAAAGAAGCACTCATGAACGGCAAAAGCATTTAATTAAAGCTGGTTAATCGCTTTTTCTTCTTTCCACAATTTAAATAAAATACAAAAATCAACAACACCAAGAGAAAAGAAAAATTTTGTAATCCATTATTTTTGCTACAAATGTACCTTTTTTTCTATTTTTTTCTAGCTTCAAATGTATCAAACACTAATTAGAATACTTTATAAGGTGAAAGATTATATTTTATTTATCCTTGACATAAAGTTCACGTTGAACTCTATCCATTAAAATTGCAAAAAGCGAAGAAAAAAAAAATAAAAAAATCTGACACCAAAGTAGTAATCACACGTGCAACTAGCTTTATGGAACACAAAGCTAAAAAAAAAAAAAAAAAAAACCAAGCAAGCATAGAAGTGGAGTCATGCCATGGTCCCACTATTTTCTCTTAGTCCTTCAAAATTGGTTCCTTCTTGTCGTCCCAGTTATCCAATCTCTTCAAAGCTGCTTCCACCTGCAATTCACATTCGACAACAACAAAACCTCAAATACAAATACATGCAACTCTAGCTCAACTGCTTGAGTGTTTGGGTCGTATTAAATATAATATTGCAGTATGTTCATTACCATGAAACTCTATCTCATCTAGACGACTTCCTTGTAGCATATGCCTAGCCTTAAAGTAATTTTAAGAAAATCGGGGATAAGAGATCAATGTAATTTATATGAATTAATTTACCTCTTTATTCCAATCCGTTCGATAAGTGACCCATATCAATATGACAGTCTGCATCAATGTACCACCTATCATCCCTGACCATATTCCCTACAAAATTAAACCACACAAAAATTATTCAAAATTAAAAGATGACCTAATAAAAATTAAAGTATTCTACAACTTCATCCACATAATCTCGATGATAAAATTAAACGGTTATAATTAAAATTCATAAAGACAGCAATTTCATGATATTATGATAATGAGATGTGACTTAAATGGGGTCACCATAATTAATTGTCATAATTAAGGTAGTTACATTTAGCATGTAAAATATTTTTACAAACCGAATCATTACTTTTACAGTAAAAATGGTTTTACCTTAGCGCCCAGATTGAAGTAAAATCCAAGCACTGCACCAAATGGGATTCCAACTACATAGTAACAACCAACGTTCACGTAGGCGACGAATGCTTGCCATCCGCAGCCAACAGCAACACCTTTATGGCGAGAATTGAAATAAATCAACAAATCGTGCAATTCATGCAAATAAAAATAATACTAAAATGTCATTGTGTTCATGTAGCACTAGAATAATGGTTACCGGACAAGACGGGTTGAATTCCGTTGAGAACGAGGGTAACAGCAAGAAGAGGACACATATCGGAAACAGCCTCAGCCACAATTTCACCGTCAGTAAAAATGTAGCTGATAGTATGTCGAAATGCCATCACCATAATTGCTATTACCACCGAAATTATGAAAGAGATTGAAGTCACCATCACTACAGAAAATGCAGCTGCCTTTGGATGTCCCGCTCCAAGTTCATTTCCCACTCTCACACTGCTCAATCATATCATACATATATGTAATACATATGGCACACCAAAATCATGTACCATGTGTGAATTTATTTTTAAAAAAAGAGCCGTTCTATTTAATTGGCCACACAAAAGGTTGTCACATCAACTTGGATTAATTGATCAAATTTTAACTATTTTTATGTTTGTAGCTGGCATAACCTCCTTAGAAAAGAAAAGTAAAAGAAGGGGACAAGAATGAACTCACCTCGCAGCTGCATTGAACCCAACAGAGATCATAAGGACCCATCCCAAAACCGAGGTGCTACAATTATTATCAAAAATCAAATATTAGTGTAATCAAATAATGTAAATATAGATTGGTGCGCATAACATGAAAAGAGAGCTAAGCCACCTTTACATGTTCGTAACCAATTCCACACAAGACACGCATATAACTACGTCAGTATTTTTTTTGTTTGTCGAATTATAATTGGTTAGGATAATGTAATTTCCACTGTATAAAATTGATCCATTTGTATAGCCCATAACCTTCCAATGACTCACTGCACACATAACAGACTTCTACACATGCATATCACGAACGGCTCAAATTAACCCGGCTCTGTGCACCAATATTTATTCCAAATTAGCCTAGGTCATATGCATAAGAACAAAACAATAAAGTGAGATTCTTTTCTATTCTTACCAAATAGAAAGAGAATCCAAAGCAATCTCGGGATTCTCAAGCAGACCAGCCAACAAAACCAGAATCTGGAAGTACCAGGCCTCCAAGCAAAGCATCACAGCCGATGCAGCCGATAACTTAAAAAAGCCCCAAAGCCCAGAAAAAGCCTGTATACTGAATCCGGCCCATGTGTACTTGCACTGTTCACTCTTGGCAATGTAAATGACTTGGCCCACCACTATTATCCACCAAGACAGGCTCAGAACTAAAGAAGCACCCAAAAGCCCAAGCCCAAATTTGTATATCGCAAGCCAACTCAACAAGAGGTGCACTGCCATGGTGGCTGCCGAAATGAATGCACTCGGTGCAACTATGCTTTGAGATTGCAGGAATTTTTGTATGGGGAAGTTGACAGCATATGCAAATATCTGAGGGATGAGGCCGTAGACGAACAATGCCGCGGCCGCCGCGATCTCGACCGACTCGCCCAGAAGTATGAGGAGGGGCTTGCAAAAAACGTATATCAAAGTGAGGAGGAGACCGGTTATGGTGAGGAGGATGGTTGATCTTTGAAGGTAAATGCCGAGCATGTCGTATTTTTGGGCTCCATATGCTTGTCCACATAGTGTCTCCACAGCACTACCCATTCCAAGCTGTAAATAAACATATACATATGCACTAAAAATAATTAATGGTTGTGGGCCGCATTAATTTGCAGTACAAAAAATTATAAATTGCTATAAATATATGCAAGTAGGTGGATCCGCACTTAAGCGAGCAGATAACGTGAGGGAAGGAAGAAAGTGACAGATAAAAATGAAAGTTTATAAGGAGAAATTATTACATGGTCTGATGTCAAACATGTAAGGAAAAAAAATAATAATAAGTTGAATTTTACATTAATTTAACACATTTACTTATGTATCATTACAGAATTAAATAGTGATCAATGATTATGAAACCTTGTAATAATTTCTCGATTAAAAGGAGTTTTTATTATTTAAAGATTGATTATATTTTGACGGATTTCTCATGCCCATGGCCCTATGTGTTTTGTATTTGGAAATTATTATTATTATTATTTTTTTTTTTTTTTTTTTTTTTGAAAGGTGAAGGAATTTTAGATCACAGATGATCAGACTCACTTTAGTGTATCCCTTGCATGGAAGGTATTTTAAAATATATATGAAGAAGCTTGAAGGGAAATGAAAAGTGAAGGAAAGTAAACTCCAATATATACATCAATAATAATTTCTCATCAACATTATTATTTTTTTTATTTTATTTTTTTAATTTTTTTTTTAAATGTTAAGCAAATGTATTTATGTAATCGTAATTACCAAAAAGTCCAGCTTGTGCTGGAACAATCCCAAAAGAAACGAGAAGGTCAATGACCGAACCCAAGAGTCTAAATGACTCAACCCGACACAGTGCTTGATTTTTCAATGCACTTATCTATAACGCGTCAACTCAAAAACGAGAAGAGAAGATCTGAACAAATCCCATAGTTATAGCAAGCCCCACCTGTTCTCCCTCCTTTCTGTCAACTCTTCCGAAAAATTATCATGATGTTTTTACTTTAATAAAACGTGGATAGAATGAAGAAAATGGAGCTTTTACTTGCAATTTTTTTTTTCTTTTTACCTTTTACAAACATGATAAATTATTATATAGTATTGGTCTATATAATCAAAGTCAATACCAACTCCCAAAAAAAATGAATAAAGCCAACGAGAAACCATTATTTGGTTCTAAGCAATCATTATTTAGTATGTAAGCAAAAAGTTGAACAAAACTTGCACATTTTTCGTTACCAAATGGTAATTGGCCCAAGTCCATATAATAAATTTTTTAAAAATAACATATTTACTTGTGTGTTTGTTGTAATTGACTCAGACATATGATCCCGGATAATAATGTCTCTAGAACCATCTTTTTTCTTGGCAAGATAGTGATGATACCCATCTGGAGTGATCGGAGACAAAAACTGAGCTTTGGTAAAAAAGTGGGAGACAATTGATGATGGGTACATACCATGAGACCAAAGGCGAAGGTTTGGATGCCATTGTTGCCGAGGGACGCTGCGGCGAGCTCAAGATTTCCAAGATGGCCAGAGAAGATCTGCGTGGATATCGACATCACGTAGTTGATGGAATAAACAGCAGTAGCTGGAGCAGCCAGCACGAGCAGCAGCTTCAGTTCTATCCATGTCCCGGCCACCGCCCGCTGAACCAGCGTTTTACTTGTGTTGGACAGTACCCTTTCCAGCTCATTGCTTAACTCGTAGTGTTTCTCATCGTGTGACAATGATGACGACGATGACAGTCGCGGTGGTCGTGGTGATGGTGTGGGTTGTAACAAAGGTTGATGAACGCCTTCTTGTTTAGACCCCATATATATATATATATATATATATTGTTAGGCTACGCGTATTATATGTATCTCAACAAAAGGAACAGATAGATCACAAGTTTATATAGTCAAAAGAGTAGAACCACTTCACCACCAGCAACTCCTCTGCCGGTAAGTCCACGGCGGTTGAGTGGGGAGTAGTGGTGTGAATAAACTCAATTAATTGGTACAACACCAGTCAATGTAGTAGCATCAGATTTTAAAGAAATGAGTAGGTGGAGCGAGTCCGAATCAAATTACGCATTCAACGGAGCCCTTTTGCGGGATATGGCACGTGAAGCACGTGTTACCACTAATCACTGTACCTGTGCCACGTTCATTATAGACGTTTCTTTATTTTTTCATTGGGTTAATTATAAAAAATTATTTCCGTATTATACAAAAATACAGTTTAATGGTACTTTTCCTTGGTGGAGGTTCAAATCCTGAGATTATGAGTGTGTAAGCTAAGTCACATGTAGCGGGAGCGAGAGGGAGAGCAAATTCGAGAGCGGGAGCGTGAGAGCGGCAAAATTATGTCATAAATAGTGAAAATTTGAACGAGAGCGCGCGCGGAGCGTAAGAGCTGGAGCGCGCTCGGAACGTGAGAGCGACACCTGTTGTGAAGAATTATGTGACTTAGTGTGTAAGTATATTTAAAAATATATATATATATATAATGATAAAACTATACAAAGTTTTATACGTTATTCCAATACTTGGCTAAACCTTAAGACAGTGATAAAAACTGTCTTATTATAGTTTTCATATAATTTTTAATTACACTCAAATAGCAGTGAGTGAGATACTGGCAACTCAAATTCCCGAATATGATAATAATACTCTTGTGCAATGATCGTACGGAGCCAATTTTTACAAATACTTGCTACTTTTTTTTTTTTGGACTCAGGATATCACTTTTTCACAATAAAAATTAAAAAAAAAAAAATTATATGAGCGTGTAAGTATATTTACCACTATCTTTAATTTGGATAAAGATATTTAAATTTTGTTTTATCACTTTTGTTGACATACATGCCATCTTTTTCTCATATATCACATTTTTGTATACCACATGTGATGAAAAAAGAAAACATATTGGGTCAACATTTTAAAGAATCAATTTTTTAAAATTAAAGAATTTTGACTTAAATTATAAAATGACAAAAATTATGACATAATTGATTTGTAACTCTAAAAATAATTATTAAAAATTCAAAAAATAGATAATAGTTTTCAGAGAAGTACAAAAAACTGTTCTCAGAAAATAGACATTTTGCAACTGAATTTTTAGAAAATAATTTTTAAAAAACTTAATCAAGCAAATTTTTTTATACATTTTCCTGTTTTCAATTTTTTGAAAACAAAAAACTTTTTCCATAATTACAAATCAAGAAAGTCCTATTACTCTCTCTATTTCAGTTTAATGTATAGAGATTATTGACTTTTAATATTTTCTTTATTATAAAGAATTTTAAAATTTACCCTTTATTTTGAATTGATGTAGTTTACAATAATGTTTATGTTTTTTAAGATAATGAGAATAAATTGAAATTATAACAAAATATAGTGCATTATTATGGAGAACTAAAAATTAGGTTTTGAAATGAAACAATTATTATGGAGAGCTAAAAATTACAAAAGATGGGCAATTAATAATCCCACCAATCACAATAAAATAATAATAATTATTATAATAATTGTGATTGACTCGACCGTGTGTAATAACGTATCCCAAATTTTTCATTGTAATAAAAAGCTGACGTCTCTTCGGGACTCATCAGTAACACTGAACAAATCACGTGAGCGGTGATCACGTCAGTAAAGGAAAGGACGGTCAGGATCAGTTTTATATGAATGCACTTGCACCCAAACCATTCTTTTCATTGCTTTTTCCTTTCTTACCGTGTTGTCTTTCAACGTACCATCCTAGCTTTGCTACCACGACCCTATATAGGTCAGACCTTCCTGACACAATCACAATTTTTCTATAAAAATAATTAAAATAATGTTACTTCGTGCAATTTTTACCAGTCCACCTTTATTTTATTTGTTTTTTCAGTATTAACGGTACATACTATTTAAAGCAAATTGCAAAAATCTCTCAAATTATCGATATATTGCAATAAAAATTTTTGAAACAGAAAAATTAGGACCTTTTGGCAATCAGAATTTGTATTTTTACTTTGACATGTAGTAGAATTAATATTTCTGTTCTGATTTGTGTTTAATAGTATTTGAAAGTTTATTTGATAACGTATATTTGTTGTAAAAATTTTATAAGCAAAAGCATGTATTTGTAAAAAAGTATTCAAGTTTAAAATTTTAAATAACTAACTAAAAATATTATTGTAGGTTATTATGCGAAGCAAGGCTTTTTGTAAGAAATGGGAAGTATCAATGTGGTGTTTTTTATTTTAATTATTTTTTCAAAAGTGCTTTAACATTATACAAATCATAACAAACTTTATCAAGCACGTTTCGTATTATGTTAGCAAAAACAAAAATATACAAAGTAGAAGGGTTGTTCCTTTAATGTACTATGTAAAACATATTGTACCGTATCACATAACATAATTGTATGGCATTATATAGAACTAATTCATTTGAAAACCGTACCCAATCCAAGTCCTTAATAAAACTATTTCAATTGAGAGTGAAGTATTCAGTGGATTAAATGTCAACTCCTTTGATACAGAGTCCACTAAATAACAAAGCTTTGATACTTACTAAATTTGTTGAAGTGCATGTCAATTTCTTTACTCCATTAAATTACAAATCTTGAAGGACGAAAAAAAAATAAAAAAATAAAAAAATAAAATAAAAATAAAAATAAAAAATTACAAATCTTGAGACTTACTAAATTTGTTGAATTGTCAATTTCTTTATTATGTAATAGGACCAAATTGTCACAAAAGGGTGGCACCAACAACGAGTGAATAGCTGAGACTGAAAAATGTGTGAACAAACTATTTCCGCACATCACAATTGCCTTAAATAATTGTTAGTCTGAACCCTTACCAACCCACAATTTTATTAAAGGAGGCCACACTATATATATATATATATATTAATTACACTTTACACTCATGTAGTATGTGTAATTTGTACGATGTTTCTTTATTTTTAAAATAGATTGTCTTTTACTCTTAATTTTGAAAAAAGAGTGTCAAGTATCCACTCAAATAACATTTTCATAATAGGGTTAATTACAATGACACCCTCTAAGGTTTACTCTATTGACAACCAGATACAAGTTAGTCCACTTTTGAACAATGGCACCCCTCAGCTTTGCTGCCTTTGACAAAGAAACCAATTGAGAGCCTGACATGTGGTAAAATGACCCAAGTGCCCTTTAACTTGTAAAATGACACTTTTGAATAACGAAATTACCAAGTTACCCATTCTAATAAATTTGAAATGTCCAAAATAACCTCTCCCACATCTCTATATACAAATATTGTCAATATATACATAACCTTATATATATATATATATATATATATATATCATTATATGTATATACATATACGTTCCATAGATATAGCGTATCAGTAGGGTCGTCGGAGCCCTTGGTTGTGCACGTTCCATGGTTCTCCAACGTACCAGTGGGGTGGTCACCGGAGCTTTGCGCTGGAATCGATGAAGCCTTAGGTCTATTGGAGAAAGATGAAACAATAGTGCTGAAAAATCGCCCAAATCATGCCAAGCTTTTGTGTCAATAACACACCAATTTATTTTATCACCAATATATGTGTATATACCTCGCTTTACGATCTGGGTCTATGGAGACATATATATATATATATATATATATATACTCATATATATCGATCTGTGACCAGAAGGCAGTGTCATTCGAAACGACATCGTCGCCGACTAACAATCCTCTGACTTCTCCGATCCTTTTGCTTCCTGGAGTAGATTTAAGTGAGGTTTCAGATCGCGCGAAGGAATCAAATCAATTTATGAATCCGATTCAGTTTATTCAGGTGATGCCACCACCACCTCTGTCGCAATCTCCGACCACGGTCTAATGATACAAATAGATCCGAATTGATCTGTGGTGCTCCTCTGTTTGTTTTCTTCGAATTTGGGTCGGTGAAGGTTTTCCGATGAGAATTATGGTGGTCTTACAAAAATAGGACCCATGGCGATAGCGGGTGATGGTTGTAAGGTGGTGGTTGTGTGGTGGAGGTTGTGGTGGTGAGTGGAGAGAGGGGGAAAGAAGGGGTAGGCGGTGGTGAAGGTGGGTGGGTGGTGACGATTTAAGACGATGGTGGGGGAGGCTATCTCTTTTCTTGTGGGGAAGGTTGTCTTGCTTGTGGGTGATAGAGGGGATGGTGGTGGCGGCGATTGTGGGTGATAGTGGTGGCGATTGTGGGTGAGTCGAACTTGATGCAGAAGATAGATAGAAATTAAACATTGAATGGGTTAGGGGAGATTGGTAGAAGGGCAAAAGTGAAATTTTAAAATTCTGATATTTTACAATTAAAATTAGTTAAATATTGATGAGCAATTTTGTCTTTTCAAACCTTTTAAGACTATGTTTGGATCAAATTTTTGTCAGGGGGTGTCATCGTCCAAAAAACGTCCAACTTGTATATAGGTGTCATTAGGCCAAATCTCAGGGGGTGTCATTGTAATTAACCCTTCATAATATGTGACATAAAGTTAAAATATTATTTTGGTTTTGTCCTTCTAGCATTCCGAAAATACACTTTTATTGATTTCTTATTTAAAAATTTGTAATATTAAACTCATCTCTCTCTTTCAGCTGGATCTCTCTTGCTTGTATGACAGTATCTTGTATCTCTCTTGATTTGGTTTGTTTTGTTAGGATATTGAAGCTTGATCTATATTGCTGAATTCATTTTCTAAATAGTTTCACAACTCAGAGAGCAAATAACATTTATTATAGTATCAAAACTTTGCTTCAAGTCCAAAGGTTTAGCTCAAAAGTGGTAAGTTATTTGGACAAGGTGTTTCGTGAAGCTTCGAGTACATTAAAAGTTCAACCCCTTAATTGCAAACAAATTCCTGAGATCTCGAATTTTACCCTGTCCTTATGAAGGGACACTTTACACTATGTTCGGAAGATTTAGTCGGACTTGATGTATAAAGAAGTTACTTTCGTAGAACAAGATCAACCTGTTTCACTAAACATGGTTTAATATTCTCAGGCGTGTGATGATTTTGGGACGTGGAATATGTTTCAGGAAGCTGTAGAATACGTGTGTGTGTGTGTGTGTGTGTGTGTGTGTGTGTGAACAGATCATATATAGAATGGGACCCTATTGATAGATATATTCCGGCAATCATTTTGCATGCGTACCCATAGTGATTAATACTGGAACAATAAAGGCTCCATAGAAGATGGAGACACGCACCCTTGATGGTAACATATGCATGTTCTTTAATGTCCAAAAAAAAACAGATGGTTAGATGACAAAATGTAGGCCCTAAAAAATATATACAAGAGAAAACGCACTTACCTCAGTTGATAAATTGATGTTTGCGTAAATTTTAATGTATTAGGTTTCGGATTTAAATATTTATTAATATAGCATCTGATCTTTCTTGTCATAAAAAAATATATATATATATATTAATAAATATTTAAATCCGAAACCTAATACATTAAAATTTACATATATATATAAATATATAAACATTTAATAATTGTTGGTGGTGTATTTGCCGGTAAGAATGCTAACTGTTAAAGTCTACCGAATCCTATTTGCATTTATGAAAGATTGTTGCTAGCCCATGCATAATTAATGAGATTTATATATACCGGGTCCGTTATATTTATTTATAGTCATCCATTCATAATTAATGAGATCATTTATTTTTATTATTTTTAATTGGAGTAGTTGCTAAGTTGGACCATTTATTTATTTATTTATTAATTGGAGTAGTTGCTAAGTTGGACCATTTAAGTTAAATTATTGATTAATATAAAATTCAGTGTATTTCGTTTTAAAATATTTTATACAGACACATGGATCTACTAAAGTTGAACTTGTTTAAACTACTCTTAAATTGAAACCATGAAAAGTTGAGGTGTGTTATTTTTTGCTTATCCATGTTTTTATAGCACTTTGCATTATTAACAAATAAAAAAGAATTTTATAATGTGATGGTGTTTGATAGAAAAATCACTGCTGACTTTTGTAAACGCGTTACCAATATTATACAAAATCTAAAGTTACCTTGAATAAATCGGGATGAGTAGTAGTATAC
>JAOTQH010261263.1:0-11232 GCA_025631255.1 Cornus kousa | reverse complement strand
AAACGCACCCGTAGGTGGGCATGAGTACCTAGACCTAACAGGGTACACCTAACCTATTATAACCAGCTACGCATCCATTGCATATACGCACCCTAACCAACGAATCTGAGACTCAAGCTCATTTCGTGGTACCATAAACATATATATAAAGTCCGTCCAGAAACCAGGGTATGTAGTTCAAATATTTATTGAACTGTCATACAATAACCAAACTAGTTAGTCATTCAACTTATTCAGTTGATATGACTTAACTACCATCCATTAATCCAGGAAGCCATTCAACTTAGTCACAGTTGATCTGACTTAAACACAATTAGGATTCAATTATTTTTCAATCTATACTTTTAATCCATTAGGATAGGTTTATGCGTTTTGAGCTAAACCATCCCCAGTATGTCACCGTCCCATACCGGTACATACAATCCTCCATATCCATGTAAATTACAAAATATATATATTAAGAGAGTAACTTACAGTCCAAAACATATATCCAAATCATTGCAGAAAAAACGTTTAAAGTTTCAGCAATTTAAATCCAAACATATAACCATATAATTGCAGGAGAAGATTTAATAAATCAACAACTAACATCTAGAGCATGCATAGATCAAATCTAATACATCAATGACCCTATAATATATTTAAAAAAATTTTATAAACATATTAAATCCCACTGGAATGCTAAAAAATAAGCTTAAACATTTAAATCTTCATCCATCCATTGACAGTATACAATGTGCATAAATTTTATACAATTTGATCCGTTAATTTAGAATTTAACTTTAATCAATTTAAGGTTTTAATATCACCCAAAATTCATTCCTTAGTCCCTCTGTAAAGTTCTAGATCCATTCAAACAGTTCCATGCTCCAACAGTGTTAAACAGGTCGTAGAAAATAATTTTGAAAACACTGTTCAGACGAGCCTGCTCTTAAACTTAAAGAGCAGGCTCAATTTAGCCATGGAGCCACTAATTGAGCCAGCTCAATGAGTGTGGGAGCCAGCTCCCACTTTCATGGAGCCGGCTCTCACCTCCTTGAGAGCCCCCGTCCCTGTTCTGTTTCAGTTTCGTCCTTCTGCTTCTTCTCCGACCTGTTTCTACCCTCAGTTGGTGTCTAAAACTGATCCTAATGGTCTTATTAATACCAATTAACACCCCAGTGGTTAGATAACAACATTTCAAATCAAATACTGAGATTAAATTTCTACCGAACTAAAACATGCTTTAGGAGAAAAACTGAACTATTTTGCAATAACAGTTCTATTCCACCCCCTCTGTTCCTCTTCATTACTGAACTTATAAGTCTGAACTAATCCCAGTATCATCCCAATAGTTTATTTACAGTAGATGGAATCAATTACAGAGGCTAAGATTTCTATTAACATAACATGCTTTAAGAACAGAACTAGAAATACACATGCACGAAATTGTAATAGATATGCTTTCAACACGAACATATCATAAATATAGCATAAATTAAACATGCGAATTTCAATTATTAACTGATTAAACCCTAGAGACTATCTAGGTGCACAGAACACGAGTCAAAGAGAAGGAAAAAGATAAGAACTTGCTTGCAGTTTTGGTCTCAAAACTTTATCGCCGTCTTCCTAATTTTTGACAACCACTGCAATACTGTCTAGCTTCCTATAACTTCTGCTCTTCCCTTCTCCTAGGTCTGACCTCCAAGCCTCAGCTAGAAACCTCTCAAACTTGCTCTGTTCTCTCAAAAACTCACTCTGTATCTCTCTGTATCTATGTTACGTGAGTAGGGTTTTTCCAACCCTAAATACAGATTATAACTATGTATATATAGACGTAAAAACTAAACCCTAATCCTTATTTAATTAGAGTCAAAGCCCTAATCTTAATCCTAGTTGGCCTATAGAATCCTAGTCACACACATATTAAATATCTGTATGACGGCTTAAAGAAACCCGAACTGAAACGTAATTAAAACCTTAGTTAACGTAATTACATAATTAACTTATTTAAATTAAACAATTAACATAAAATGAAAATTACCACAACCAATTTAATTAAGTAGTTCAATGTAACAACAATAATTAATTAAATAACAACTTAAATCAATTAAATCAAATAAGTCACATAATTAAATCAAATACTTCAATTAAAACAAATAATACAATTAAATCAAATAATCAATTAAATAAATAAAATGCAATTTAAATAATAAATTAAATACCAGGACTATCCTTTTGAAATTTGGGGTATTGCACACAATGCCGTGCCCCCCAGTCAAAAGGAGTAATGGCGCTCCTTAATTAATACAGGTCTTATAAGACATCTTTCGCAATTAATGTGCATCCTATCTTCCCTTGCTCGAGCTTGAGTACCGAGTATCCTTTCCCCCTTGTGTTGGCCTCTGGTTGAGGCGATACATTGGATCTCAGCCACCTATCCACATGTCCTCAGATTCCCGTACTTCAGAGGGAAAAGGCCACTTTTGAGGTCCTACCTTCATGACCTCGCAGGACTCTATTCCAATTTTATCTCGAGGCCCCCATAACCGGCAAGGTGAGTTCATAGAGCAGGTTAGCCGAGGTCACTCTTTCAGAGAGCAACCTCGGGCAAGCAGGGGGGGAGGAGCCCATCTGACTGGAGCGGGGCAAGTCCACAGTAAAGGAAGGGTAGCGACCCCTTCCTCGGTCAGTGAGCTTAGTTATTGGATAGGTAGCTCGAGAATACCTATCCCCATGGTAGACATGCCAAGTAAGCACCTGGTCAGTCGTGCCTATTTTGCAGAGGTGGCACCACTTAAGCAGCTGCCGTGGCACGATCATCAACATTTTGCCCCCTACTTGAGGTCGCCAGTAGGGGAGCTCGAGCAAGCCATTAGTTTGGTCCAATTTTGTCATTATTATTGTTTCCAATGAAGAGTCACGTTACTTCAATGCCGAGGAATCATATCATTTCAAGAGGTCATGTTGCTTCGGCTTCTTAATCCACGTATCACCTTTTTGTTCGTTTGTCAGTTCTATGACGATTCGGGTCTCAGGTCATGACTTTTCAATAGCCAGAGACACGATGCTTGGGATGCCGAGCCCTCACTATTTAAGCCATATTAAGGTATTTTTTTAAGGCATAACCAATACCTATCCTTATTCTCTCTTTGCTTAAATTCTTATTCAAAGTTGAAGCAAAAGGTCATGGCAGTGCGCGATGATGTCCCCAACGTCCCTCCATTGAATGAGTGGTGAGTCGCCCCCTATTTTGGTCCGACACTTTTTGGGTCAACAGCGATACGCTGAGTGAAGTGGACGAGACCCAAGGAGGCACCTTTTTGTTCGAGGGCGAACCCTACGCACCCACGGGGGGTGCCCATTCAACCTATCTCAATTTTACGATTCAAGGTAGAGTGCATCAACTTTCCTCATTCTAACATTGCCTTTACGAGTCAAACTGGTCACAGACGAGGGTGGGAATTATGGACAGACGCGATTCTATCAGATGTCGAGTTCTTAAGGATTTTACAGTCTTCAAAGATTACGGACCCCATCCGCAATACCCGAGAGTTAACCATACCTCGGGATGTCCATGATCTCACCCTCCTTTTGTCTCGTTGGAGCCGAGATACCCATACTTTTGTTACCTCTTGGGGAGAGTTCTTTCCTACTTTAAAGGACGTAGTATAACTTATGTGTTTAAATGTGTTTGGCGAACACGACCCTAGCACTTGGTCCATTCCTGAGGATGAAGTCAAACTCGCTGCCAAGTTACGTAATGGTGTTACCTCGGTGGGGAAGATAGTCTTGCACTATCAAGATGATGGGCTTCTTGAGGAGTTTTGGGAGACATGCAAGAAGTGTACCTTTGTGTCACTCCTTCGTTACTACTTCCGAGATTTCCCCCTCAGGGCCAAGAAGGAGAGGAGTCCTTTAGTGGCCTGAAGTGCAAAGATTCAGCTCGCCTCATTGCTTTTCGATCTCCTCTATTGGTTATCTAGATTTGTTTTCCCAGGACCTCTCAATGATGGGCCCTATCCTGATCTCATTCCTTTGGCCGTCAGGCGGTCTTATGGTAAAAGTTTGCCTTTAGCCGCACTATTCTTGGGTACGCTCTACCACGAGTTTGACTTAGCGCACGCTCGTATGGAGCGTTTTGTGGGTCGCATAACTGTGGTTTCTCCTGTTAACACGATTTTTCTTCAAATGTTCCTGTATGAGCATATTTCGAAGTATGGTTCTCGTCCCACCATGCTACCTCGTGACAGAGGTCTAAAACGGTCCTTTCAATGGCACAAGCTCAACACAAAGAAGAAGTTATCTGAGTTTATTGACAGAGAGAGCTACTTTGTAGCTCGTCCTTATACCTATGGACCTCGTGTCGAATGTTGCGCGTCGAGAGATGGCATTGTGATTTTGGGCAAGTATTTGAGACGTACTCCAACCTTGACCATCCTTGCCATGACTTCGTCTAGTTATCTTCCCTCCCTTCTCCCTCCTCACTCAGGCGCAAGCAAAGTTTACAACCCTCACAGAGTAGCTCGGCAATTTGGGTTAGACTAGGGGCTTCCTCGGGACTATGGCTATGGGGCGTGACAGGACCACAACACATAAGCCTTAGGTTTCTCTCACTTTCTTGATTCTATGAAGACGGAGCTCCTGGGGAATCGCCAAATTCTTTATGTGCCCTCTACTTCAAGAGTTGGGTGGTGGGCTACAAAAACAAGGGTATACTGGAAGGAAATAGTTACCTCTTTTAGAAAATTCATAAGCAGTGTTCCTATCCTCGTCCCTGCTTGCTCCTTACTAAAGGGTGATGCCTCATTTCGCCTTTTCAAGAATACTTCTGTGTCCGCGCGAGGCAAACCCTGTGGTACAACAGGTTTATCTCCCCTATCTTTACCAGATAGTACCGCGCCTGTGATAGCTCTCCGAGCTACCAAAACTCGCTGAGACAAGCGTAAGGTCGATTAAGACGTTTACAGTTTACACTTTCATTCCTGCAGCCTTTTCCTCAAAAAGAGCTAAGGTAATTAATTGCATTTCATTCATTCTTTTCTTTTTCTTTATGTTGACAGTTTTAACCCCCCCTTTTTTTTACATATTGGGTGCCTCTAAGGATGCCGCTATTGCAAAAGGTCCTACTACCTCTTCCGAGGCCCCTCGTCCATCAGCTCGAGCCAGAGTTGTTTTGAGTACAAGGTTTCGCTCCGCTCATCTGGAAAAGGCTCTTGCAACGTCTGCGCCCACTGATGGTACCCAATGCGCCTCTGGAGTGGATGCTGGTTTGGCCATCCCCTCCGACCCTCTTCATACTTTAGCGAGCATTTTCAAGAACCCCGAGCAAACAGCGACGGAAGTATTATCCTCTGATTTGAATCCCCCTCCCCCTTTGCATCATGGGGTGGGGAAGGAGTTAATCCTTCTGGCCCGTGGTTTGGGTAGATTTGACGAAGAGACAGGAGAGGTCAACACCGCGGTGGATCCTGCAATGGGGACTTTCAATATTGAAAGAAGCCTTAGCCGCTCACCGTCCAATAGGGGTATTATTCTTTCTCCTCTTCCCCTTCCTCTTCCCTTTATTTTTATATACTTTTTTTTTTGGAGACCGACTATTGGCTGTTTGACTTTTAGATGCCGAGGTGGTAATGTCTGATGCAGCCGAGACCGCTGCTAGCCCCGAGGGTCATTGCTCCGGCCATGATGGTGAAGACAGCGATGCTAGCTCGCAGGTCGAGGTTGTCCATGTACTTCCTCGGGAACCCATTTCCGAGCTGCAACAAATGGTAGAATCAACCATCAAGTCTCTTCCTCTTACTGAGGACGATGGTTCAGATGAAATAGGGAGTTCGGGTACTAATAATTCTTCCAAGGGTGATAACTCGGAGTCAAGCGACTCAAGACATGATACAAACTAGGTTGAGGGCGACGACTTGACCCAACCAGCCTCAAATGAGGACGCAGCCGAGGGAGGGACTCTTTTACCAAAGGAAAGACAAACCACAGAAAATCCTACGAGGACAGACCAAGGGGTGGGTACTTCCTCGCTCGTGCTGTGGGGTGGAACCACTGTTTTTGCGATGGAGGCTGGGATTTTGGACGTAGTACAGGCTAAGTATCCCCAGACCTTTGGAGATCTTGAAGGGATGCTGCCTCTATTTTTGGAACTTGTATACAAAACTATGTGCGAACTGATGGAAAGTCTCCGTGAGGCCAGGGATCATTCTCTGGGCAAGAAGGAGCTCGACTCCTTAGATCGCCTTCTTGGCAATTTGAAGAGAGCACAAATTGAAGTGCACTGGGCCGAAGATATCCTTGCACAAATCAAGGCCTTTGGAGAGCGCGAGAAGATGGTAAAAGAAATTAAAGACTTTCATGATCAGGCTGAAGAAGAGAGAGAAATACTTCAGAACGAAAGGGTCCGCTTGGCCGAGCTGCAAGAACAGGTGAACTCGAGAGAGCGGCATATTGCCTTTTTAGATGACAAGATTAAGCGCAGGTCATCTCTACTCGGCCCCGCCATTCTAGCTCTAGACGATTTTCCTTAAATTGTACTATCCTGTAATGAGAATTGATAATTATGTATGTCATCTATTATCGTTGAATCAATTTATTTTGCCTTATTTACCGCCTCTTTTTTTTTTTTTGTTTTCTAAAAGTTGGATCACAGTATCGAAATTTTATCATATATTTTATTTACAATCAAGCAGTACATAGTGTGCTGTGAGATCATTACAGGGGACCTTTGCAAGGCGCAAGGTAAACTAGTAGTTATAAATGACCTTTATCCAAAGCGAGGTAATTCAGGGGATAAGCCAGAAAAAAAGCTTTACGCACTTGTCTGCTAGCAATATGCGGGAAAATATATGGTTCCTCGAACCTTCTTCATATATTTTTATTACAAAAACAAGGTTGAGACCTTGAGGGCCTCTTACAACTAAGGAGCCTCAGGAGGCTTACAGATCATGAATAATATTTCTTCAACCACTTGGCATTAAACGTGCCCATAATCTTGTTGATTCCCATTCTCCCGATGTTATAATATCTGCTAGGACTAGTAGTTTTAACCTCGAAGGGCCCTTCCATTTTGGAGCGAATTTTGGTGTAGACAAGCCTCGCATCACATGAATCGTAGATTTCAAAACTAGGTCACCTTCTTGGAATGCTTGAGGCCGAATAGTAGCATTATAGGCCCAAGCTACCCTCCTCTGGTAAACAGCGATCTTACCCTTGGCATGTTCTCGCCTCTCCTGAAGTCCCTCGAGCTCCCCAATTCTGGGGTCAAACTGCAGTTGATTTCATTCCGTTAAACTCCTCAAAGGGATCGCTATTTCGATTGGGAAAACTGCTACCGTGCCATATACCAATGAAAATGGCGTAGCACCCGTGGCTTCTCTTGTGGTAGTTCGGTATGCCCAAAGTGCGAGTGGCAACTGCTCACCCCATTTGTCATGCTGCTCTTTCAGAGTTCTACTCAGGATTCGGATCATTGTCTTGTTAGTTGCTTCGGCTTGTCCATTGCCTTTTGGATAATAGGGCGTTGACTTACGGTGAGTCACCTGATATCTTTAAAGAAGTGCACGAACCTTACTGTTGACGAAAGGGGTCCTAATGTCTGATACAATGACTCGAGGCACACCAAAGCGGCATATGATATTTTCTTTAATGAAATTTGCCACCACCTGTCTGGTTGCCGTTGACAAGGCTGTTGCCTCGACCTACTTGGTATAAACTTCCGTTGCTACAATATCCACTTCATCTTTCTAGACTTAGGTGAGATTGGACCTATCAAATCCATGGCCCAAGTGTGGAATGGCCAGGGGACGTCCGTGGAGTGCAGCTCCACTGCTGGTGCATGAATGGCATGATCGTGGAATTGGCACTCTCTGCACTTTCGGGCGTCATCTTTGCTATTAGTTTGTATCGTGGGCCAATAATAACCCAGCTGTATAATACGGTTATGCAACCTCTTCCACCCTTGGTGCTAGTCCTCATGGGCTTACTTCAGGATCTCGCGGGCTTCGGTGGGGTGGACACATCGCTTACTTGACCATCAAAGCCTCACCTCATTAATTCACCATTGCATATGAAAAATCGCCTTGCTTCCTTTCTCAACAGAGTGGCTTCTTCACGGTCTTGTGGTAGCAGTCGCTTTTTAAGATATTCCACATATTTCTGTCTCCAGTCTTTCACAATATTGGCCACACACTGGGCTTCTCTGAGCAATCCTTGGCAATCAGGGCATGTTTTCTGTATAGCCACTGCGTCCTTTGCCATCGATGCCCAGTAATACCCCTGCCTCTGTATTCTCCGGTATGGGGTCAATGAATTGTCGCCGCACGTGTGCCTGTAAGTTTCGTTTAACACTTTGCCGGCCTCCTGTCTTTCGACGCTTCTTGCTAGGGTTCCGCCAGGTGCCATAAAGTACAATACTCCTAAATACAATGTAAAATTTTAAATTCCAACAAAGGAATCTCACCCATGCCGCCTTTCAGCTTCAACTCATAAGGGTTTCGCCAATCCTCCTCATCCTCGCGGTCGGTAAAATTTGCATCATGCTGACATGACTCATCTTTCATGTGAATGCGGATATCTATTGATTCTCTCGTGATCTCAACTTTGGACGCCAAGGTAGCCAGTGCGTCCGGATGCCGATTGGTCGTCTGTGGCGCGTGAGTTATTCGGAGTTCACGAAAATGACTGCTGAGTTTTTGGATAACGGTTGTGTATGCTGCTAAAGCTAGTTCCTTGATCGCGTAGGAGCTGTCTAGCTATTTCACCACTAAGTTTGAATCCCTTTGCATATGTAACCGCTTGATTTTAGCTTCCCACGCCGCTAGCAAACCTAAGATCAGAGCTTTATATTCTGTTGTATTATTGGAACATCTGAAGGTGAGTTTGTACGAAAGATTTTGGGCTTTCCCATCCTCAGGAATTAATACTACTCCCGCGCCACCTCCCGTAGAGGTTGACGACCCGTCAAAAGACAGAGTTCACATCATGTTTTCATCTGCGCAACAAATCGACTCAAACTCTTCATGAGGCAGACTGTCATGCATCGGCTCTAAGTTTCCAAAAGGGAATTGAGCTATTAGATCTGCCATGGCTTGGCTCAGAACGGCTCGCGGTGCAAGACACTGGATGTCGAATTCAGCCAATATTAGGAGCCACCGTGCTACTTGCCCTGAAATGATTGGTCGCGAAAGCAGGTACCTCAATCGGTCACATTTGATGATGAGGTGGATAGTATGGACAAAAAAAATAATGGCAAAATTTCTTAGCTGCAAATGCTAGGGACAGATAATGGCGCTCTATCAGAGAATAGCGCCCTTCGGCACCTTGCACGACTCGGCTGATATAATACACAGGGCGTTCTCGGCCATCCTTTTCCAGGGCGAGGAGCGTTCCATCGAAGTAACATAGAGCCTGAGAGGAACCCCTATCTGAGGAGCTATCATAGTGATTGGCGAGGATAACAACTTCCTGAGTCGGTCAAAAGCCTGTTGGTGTTCCTCATTGCATCTGTACTGCGATCTTCCTTTCATCAGAGTGCCAAATGTATGTGTCACCTCGGCGAGCGCCGGTATGAAGCGTCGTAAGTACGAGACCCGTCCTACCAAACTCTTTAGCTGATTAAGAGATTGTGGTAGGGGTATCTCTATGATAGCTTGGGCTTTACTTCGCTCGACGTCAACACCTTGCCGATGCACTATGAAAACTATGAACCGGCTAGCCTTGACCCCGAAGGCGCATTTCAGCGGATTTATCCTTAACTTATACTTTCGACATCTTTCGAAGACGCTCCTCAAATCAGCGAAGTGATCTCCCCGAACTTGTGATTTCACCACCAGATCATCCACATAGTCCTCCATTTGTTTGTGTAACATGTCGTGGAAAACAGCCGTCATGGCTCGCTAGTAAGTGGGCCCTGTATTTTTCAAGCAAAAAGGCATGACTGTGAAATAGAAATTCCCCATAGGGGTGCGGAATGCCATTTTCTCTGCATCACATTGCGCTATTCTGATCTGATTATATCCGCTGTATCTATCAATGAATGAAAACATCTCATGCCCCGAGGTTGAGTTCACCAAGTTATCAATTATGGGAAGCGAGAAATCATCTTTAGGACGTGCCATATTTAGATCTCTGAAATTGACACAAACTCTGATTTTTTCGTTATTCTTCTTCATTGGAACCACATTTGCCAACTATGTAAGATGCTGAATTGGTTTGATAAAGTCGGCTTGCAAAAGCCTCTGTACCCCCTCCTTTATTTGCAATTTAAGCTCTGGCCGAAGCTCCTTTACGCTTGTTTAACGGGGCGTGTGTCTGGTCGCACATTAAGATGATGAGCCACTACCTGAGGTTCTAATCCAGACATTTCATCGTATGTCCAGGCAAAAACATCTTCGAATTCCTTAAGCAAGGCTATTAACGCTGCTTTCTCATTCCAATCCAATTGTTTACACACATAGACCACCTGGGGGCGGCCGTCATCAGCTAACCGATTCAGCTGACTATACTCTAGTTTCCTCTTCATAGTTCGGGAACTCTGCCTGACATGACTCTACTCGAGCGCATGGTCTCGCCTGAGGTCATGCCTGCCAACACCGTCATAAGCGGTAGGCGATCCTTCTATCGGCCAATCGTACCCTTTTGCAGACAGCTGGCCTCTTCTGATCGGTGATCGTTCTTGTCGCTTGTTTTCCGTCCTGCTGGTCAAACTCCTCCCATTTTAGTAAAGGTATATCCATCAACGGCTGAGGTTCCTCTGCATTTTCCAACTCATTGAAGACTCTAGCTTCCACCATATGAGATTCTTTTTTAGTAAATGGTCAATCAGAGCAACGGATCGTCACCTATTTTCTGTTCCAGAACCCTTTCATGTGTTGATGATACGAAGAAGGCACGATCCCAAATTTATGCATCCAACCTCGACCCATAAGCAAATGATAAGAAGTGTCTGAATTAATGACGTGAAACTTAACCGGCCCTCTGAACTTCCCAATGGCCAGCTTGGTCGTCACATGCCTCTCGGTCCTCCAAATATTGTGATACCCCCGGATCTCCGGATGCGAGTTGGCCAGGCCCACGCCCGATTACCCAAGGATATCAAACCAATTAGCAATTTAACGAACACCAAATATAATATAGAAAATAGGAATGAATAAAATTTTGCTGAAAAGAAAACTAAAATGATAATCCAATAATTGAAAACCTCAGAATGAATAATTTCATTGATAAATAAAACTATTCTGTTACAAC
>JAOTQH010261252.1:0-11232 GCA_025631255.1 Cornus kousa | reverse complement strand
AGGACATAGTATCCAATACTAGCCTCGGTCCAGGTTCTTTATTTATTATTATTATTTTATTGCTTTATTTTGCATATATAATTAAATATAGAATTGCATATTTAATTAATGATTTCTTAGCATATTGTTAATTATCTCATGACATATTAGTATAACGTTTGTTATATATTAAATGTCATATGAAGCATATATTTTACCAACACTATCACTCGTTGAATCTTTTCCTCCACCTTAAACAAAATGAATTGTGGTTCTTCTTTGTTCTCAGCTCCAAGAACCTTAGCTTGCACTCATCATTCACTGCCACTTCAGTCAACGAATTTGCCTACCCCAAAAATATTAGCAACATTGAAGAAATAGTAAATAATTTTAGTTGAAATTTTCAATTGGTACAACAGATATATTGTGATTATACAAGTTACAATGACAAACCGACTCAACTTATGATAGAAAGATTTTGGTGATATCAGTGATCAATGTACTTAAAACAAAGCATAATAGGTGTGGATATAATAATAATGTCATCATTTATTCATTGAACACAAAATTGAGACACTGTCAAATAGTTTAATAGTATATATCATGGGGATGGACTCTTCTTGCATCAATACATACATCTCCGGGCATGGTTTAGGGTAGTAATTCAAGTGGCAATGCAATCATTTCATGTATAAGAAAAACTTGAAATTCAATTCTTTTGCATCAAATTCCTTTTACTCTTGACAATTCTCAACTTCCTATAAATGATGCCAAAAGGGTTTCCCTTATTTCTTTTTGCAAACCAAGGTCTTGGTTCAGTTTTCTGAGAAGAGTTTTCTATTTCCAATAATTGAAATTTTAAGACAGATATTTTTCATGTCACCTTTATTCAACATGGCAAGCGCATTGGCATGTATCATCATCTAATAATAGAGGCAAATTTCCTGTTTTCTGATTGTGTTTCGATTAATTCTAAACAAACAGAAATTGAGTGAAATAAGTACAGCACCACCCTTTATACTATAACACAAGTCACAAGAAGCTGTGGTTGAACCGTATGAATTAAATTTGAGGAGCTTGAACTAAATCATGTGGAATGCATATGTTTTATAGAGAATTATAATTAATTAATTATATTTTCAAACCTAATCCCACAGCTCAAACTACCTGAAATGCAACAGAGATTGTTCAAACACAATAGTATATTACTTGTATGGCGTATTCTTTACATAACCATACCAATATTTCTTAATCAAAAGAGCAATCATATCATTTTGCGTCTTCATATTTTTCATTACCAGTTGCACGCATGATATCTTATATATATATATATAGAGAGAGAGAGAGTGAATTATGTACCGTGTTTGACCACCATTTTGGGAGGAACATTGTGAGTTCTGAAAGGACAAATGAATATTATGTTGACGTTCTCGGTGTTTCCATCGCCGAAGGTGTCAGATAAGGTCGTGGAGCCGTACAATGCTACTCTGTCTGTGCATCAGCTTGTTGAGAACGCTGATGAGCGTATGGTTATGGATAATGAGGCTCTCTATGCTATCTGCTTCCGTACACTCAAGCTCTCCACTCCCAGTTGTAAGTTTCTCGCCTTCTTTTGGGCTGATTCATAGGGTTGCATTCATTTCCTGTGAGTTAGGGTTTCGAAGTTAATTGCCTTGTAGATAAAGACATCTCTAAGTCCTTTCCCAAACGCGCTTATAAATAAATAACGCCCTTAAACCCTAATGTTGTTACTGAATTGGCGAAGAACGCAAAGGCGGCAAAGCCAATATTTTCATTTTTCTATATTCATGTGGTTTTGGGTTTATATTACAGTTTTGGTAATTGTATATGTAAATTGTAGGTGTTTTTTCATGTCTATGTTTAGTTTACTTTCTTTAGCGACTTTAGTTTCATCTTGAACTCTTGAATAAATAACATTGGGGATTTTCCTTTTACAGTTTTGGAAATTTTATTTTGATGTCATGTCTATCTTTAGTTTAAAAGAAATTTACTAGTGATGATGCGGGTTTCACGTTTCAGATGAAGACCAATATAATTTCTCCATCGATTTTATTCTGGAAGACATTTTCTGCATACTACCAGTAAAGGCTATAATCAGATGTACCTCCCTATCTAAATTCTGTAATCACGAACGTTTCATAAGGAAACAACTCTCTCTCCATAACACTCCAGTTAGTATATGTCAAATCTACACTCCCAATGAAAGTGAACACTAATCACTATCCTATTAGAAGTTGATGATAAGTTTGAAGATGAGGCAGACAAGCAATTGCTGGAGTGGGAACGTACGCCAGCCAGTTGAAGTTAACCCGGCATTTAGAATAATTGGTGTCTGCGGTGGCCTTGTGTGCATTGCAGATGATATGCCAAGCAGAAGCAACAATGTTAAAATCTTTATTTGAAAGCCTTCCATTCGGAAAGTGATACACCTAGTATGAAATATTAAGCTCTCATGTTTACCGATCTAGTGGAAAATAGCAAATAAAAACATGCAATGATGTAAATAAAGATTTTAACATTGTTGCTTCTGCTGGACACATCATCTGCAATGCATATGAGGCCACCAGAGACACCAATTATTCTGAATGCCGGGTTAACTTCAACTAGCTGGCATTCACACTCCAGCAACTGCTTGTTTGCCTCATCTTCAAATTTATCTTCAACTTCTAATAGGATAGGGAATAGTGTTCACTCTCATTGGGAGTGTAGGTTCGACATATACTAACGGCCGGGAGTGTTATGGAGAGAGTTGTTTCCTTATGAAACGTTTGTTTGTGATTACATAATATCAAAATTTTCATCTGATTCGAGGTCTGCAGGACAGCTTGCTTGCACTTTCATGACGACGGCATTCCCATCACGCGGTATATAATCTCTTTTGCTTTGCTTTTATCAAATCTCTGTTGAAATTCTATTATTATTATTATTATTTGTTTGCGTAGATTGTAAATTTATTATATGAACCTTTTTCTGTAAAGTTTGGCATAATAATCTCTCTTACAAATTTAATAATATTCTTTTTATATGTACGTCTTTTGCTGGACTCTATTTTTTTATATCAAATTGCTGTTGAAATTATTATACTTTGGAGATTATATAGGGGTTTTCTGTGAGTACTGGTGTTAATCAGGCTGAGAAGATTGCTATTATGGTGGAAGCAGCCAATGTGAGAGTTGAGTCGTACTGGCCGAGTTTGTTTGCTAAGCTTGTGGAGGAGAAGAGCATTATATGATCTAATCATGAATGTTGGTTCGGGTGGTGCTGCTGCTGCTGCCCCCACCTGCTGTCGAGGAGAAGAAGGTAGATTCTAATGCCTAAGTGTTTGGATCGCAATCTTGCTGGTTTGTTTCACATTTCTGATTACCTTTTGTTTTTAAAAATATTGCAGGAAGAACCGAGAAGGAAGAGACTGAACAAGACTTGAGATTCTGTTTATTTGACTAGGAACTTATTTAGTTATGGATTATGTCTCATAAGCCTTGATGTTTACGCTTTTATTTGCTTGTTAGGTTCGTCTTTGTGATGTGAAAAAGACAGTTTTAAAAACGTTCGTCTTTGGTGTTCCAATGAATCTCAGATGAAATATTCTTCATTTTGTTATGAGTTTGCAGATGTTTTGTTGCTGTCTTTGCTTACATTCATGAAACATCAATCTCAGATGAAATATTCTTCATTTCGTTATGAGTTTGCAGATGCTTTATCCTTTGGGCTTTGTGAACTTGATAGTTGATACCCAGCCTGAGAATTCTATTCAGTTACCTTGTTTGCTTATTATTGGTTTATTATAAATATTATTGTAACATATGTTGTTTCGCATTACATGTATGTCTCAGGAAATTCTATATGTCACATAGAAAATTACTTTAATTATATTTTAATTTGCATGCATTCGTTGTTGTATGCAATGTTAGATGATAGAAACATAAAATGCGACCATACAAGGTCGGTCGGTGCATGTGCATCCAGATTAACACTAAAGACATCTATCCACAATAAATCTTAAGAAGACAATGCTAAACTAACACAATATACCATGCTACTCCCTAGACCATGCATGAAAGACAAAAGTTGCAATGCCAATCTGGGCACAGACAACATAAAAAGATCTCAAGAAATATGTGTGTGTGTGTGTGTGTGTGTGTGTGTGGACTCTAAATAATTCACTCAAAGGGTACACAAAATAGCCAGAATTAACAACAAAATCAGCGTGTTCCATTATTTTTTTGAAGATAGAGTTTACAAGAATACTACTGTACAAAGGCAACATGAGCACATTTTGCATTAGAACATGAAGAGAAATTATGCTCATATCTCATATGATCTAATCAAATTTCAAGCAACCATCTCGACCCTATATTCTGGTCGCATGGACTCTACTTTTCCGTATAGCAAGCGTCTTCAAGCAAACTCATGAGCTTTCTTTTTCAATCCCCTCCTGAGTCCTGACATTCAACATTTGCATAGAAATTCTATAGAATGGAGTAAAAGAACCAGTAGACGAAAACCCGCAAATTCATTGCTGTTTTAGTTCTGTTTGTTTTAATGCATCCAAAAATATAGCTAAGCAGCAAGACAGGCAAAGCGCAACCTGTCGTTAACTTGTTTTAAGGTCTGTTTCTATAACAGAAGAAACACAATTCTCGCCGAGATTAATCATAGGGTACGCGCGATAAAGAAAACCCCACGAAAGCCCCAATGCAATGTCTCCAGCAGCCTCCTGCCTCAGCCGGCAAGATGATCAAGCTTCCTCTCAAACTAAACTCTCCAAATTGCCACTGCAACATGAAGAAGCACAGCGCCCTTTGCAAAGAAGATCAGAAACTCCCTGTCCTTAACAAATGCCACCATGAACAGAAGAAACCCAATAGCAAACAAAAGCAACCCAGAAAATCAATCAGACGTTTGAATCAAGAGCTGATCCCGAAAGCTTACTATTCCATACCCAAAAACAAAGACCTCATTGGAATAGAACATCATAAAATAAAACATTTATTTAATATATATATATATATATATATATTTCTACATACATAAACGCACACTCTTCTATAGGGATTGTATTCAAGAATAATGCTCTGAAGCCATACTGGCAGTGGTGGACCAAAATGATAAACCTACCATATGACAGGCTTCGTTAATGAATCATGTATACCTACTATCTCAATCAAATCTTTCAATGGTGTAATAGGAGCAATCACTGAGAAATTCCAGAAAGATAAATGACCAAAGAGATCAAATCTGTCAGAATCTTGAAACTGACAATTTCAACATTGCCTGTAACATGAATCCAAACTAGCATTACTGAAATGGAAGTGTGGGTGAAAAGAAAATGGACAAGAACTTGAATCAAAAATTATTTGGAGTTAAGGTATTTACAACTAAAATGAAAATATATTTTGCCCATTTCAGAACAAAAATTAGAAACCATTTTTCTCTTTTAACCACACACCAGCCGGAATCATCCTATCTCCTCACGAAACGGAATGAAAAGGGAAAAACTATATTATATATTCCCCAAAAAGAATCAAATTGAAATGTCGCCCCTATTACCAGCAACAACTTTGCGATGATGCTTTGAACCAGATTTTCTACTTCCTCTTCCACGTTTAGCCGGTTTAGTGGGTTTAGCGGGTTTCTTCTTTATGAATGCTGTTGGAGGACGAATTATGGGACGAACTGGAGGAGCCTTACGACGCTGACCTTTGTGGTATGCCTGTAAGTAAAAACCAATTTATCAGTGTCTATGATGCTTAAAAAAAACAATTATTATGTGGTAGGCCTGCAAGTAAAAACAAATATATCAGTGTCTAGGATGCTTAAAGAAAATAAATAAATTATTATTAGTAAAAATTAAGGTTCAAAAACAAATTTCAACAGTTCAGTCATGCAAGTGCTATCCGCTAAATGCAGTTTTAAGACATCCCACAGTTTTCCAATTAATTCATTTGTTTCATATGACACAGATAGCAATGTATTTCCAATTCATTACAAAATGTTTAGAGCATGAACTGTCAAAATTTGATTAAAACAAATGAATGCTTTTACATCATCTCAGGTGAAAGCTCCATTTCAAGTATACACTAGCTGCTTTTTAGGTTCCATAATATTTT
The DNA here is from genome assembly GCA_025631255.1 of Cornus kousa. Lineage (NCBI taxonomy): Eukaryota > Viridiplantae > Streptophyta > Magnoliopsida > Cornales > Cornaceae > Cornus > Cornus kousa. The sequence goes on along the minus strand of JAOTQH010261252.1, from coordinate 5,122 downwards.
ACCTTAAAGACTATGGATGAGAAAATAGATAATTAAATTTCCCCAAAGCATCCAAACAAACCTTCTTTGTTTGACCAACTTCAGATGATAAAGGATCTAAGAGCATATTTATATGAACAAGAGAGTGAGGTACACCTAACTAGCCCACTTAACTCCCAAATAGTAAGAAAATGAGGGAGCAAGCATTAAGGATAATATTCCTCTAGAGTTCGATTATGAGACAGTGACCTACTACCCAAAATTCATGCAAGAGACCGCCATTTCAAAAGGTTGAATAGGTCAGTGTATTTATCAGATCCGCTGTGTGTGTGTATGTGAAAAGTGTGGTCACTTATAAGCCGAATATTAATTCCAATATGTATTTCCAAAAGAAAATGACCTCTAAAAGAAACCTTTATAATTTTGTTGTTGAACTGGTTTTCCAATCCCATGTGTTTGTTAGTATTTAAATAACTGCCCGTATTGCAAAATTCTACTAGATTACTGAAAAAGGATTAGAAATTTCCTAAACAAAAAATAATAAAGAGCCAACTCTTCTTGGAGTTGCACAGCTTTTTAATTGGGTAAAAATAAGTTACTTAATGTTAATTTCCCATATATATGTTATTATCTAAAATTACTACCTGCCTTAAAAAATGCCTCTACACTAATACAAAAATGAAGTAGAGATCTCTTAAACAAAAGGTTAATAAGAAAAGCAACTCACTCAGATATAACAGACTTTTACGCTCAGGAAATGAAGATTAAATTTAAGTGCCCCTAGACTAGTAGTTAGTATTAAACAAATTATTTTCAGAGATCATACATCCAATCAAATACAAAAGATCTTTTAAAAGGACTGCATTCTGCAATTTAGGGTTATAGCAAATTCAAAATGCTGAAAAGTATAGATATACACTATTTTTTAAAACTTTTACTCAGAAAATGTGGGAATGTAATGCCCTTTCGTGAAAAATGTCTTTCAGAATTCCAAAATATTACGAATAAATTATTTAATCAAAATAATATAGATTGCATTATTGTGCAGATTAAAAATGGACAAATCACTTAAAGATTATGCTTTTGAACTGATTTTCCAATCCCACATTAAGTATATATATATATTAGTACCTGTATCACAAAATTCCGCCTTTCACAATCCATAAACATACTGACGCTCCAGTTAACTTTCGCCATAATTCTATCCCTTACAGTGGAGAAGCTCAATTGATCCCTGGAAGTAAAACGATCGACTTCATTGAACCATAGACAAGTGAACAGATTTGTTATAGGAATGTGCTCCCTTATAATCACACACCCTTCAGGGACATCTGCAGAAACTCATTCATAAGCTAAAAATCCATATGAGATAGAAAAACGACCTTAAGCACAGATACAGAAACATCATGGACCTACCACTAGTTAAAGGAAGCTTAGCCTCAGAATATGGTGTTAGACCCTCCTTTTTGTAAAAATCAATCTGGTAATCAATGGAGGCATTGTCATATTTCCCTGCAGCTTTATTTGCTTCAGCTTCTACAAAAACATCGAAGCGTCTATAGTGTCTTGAAATAGCAAAGGTAGCATTTTGTCGCCACAAGAACCTAAACAACAAAACAGTTAAGGCACCACGTGAGCGTATCATGATGCATTAATTGCAGCAGATGCTTAAAAATGAAAATGATTTTTACTTCTTACATGAACTTGAACTAGCAAAAGTGTGGTATTTGGACAGGTAAGGAAATTTCTTGTTGAGTTGCGTACATTCAAAAGAAAAAAAAAAAAAAAGCAAAATAATGATCAGAAGTTGGAACAAACCATAAATGTCAAAATTGAACCCGAAGAACATCTAAGAAAGGCACATTTTACATAATTTTCAAGTGGCTATGGAGCATGCACTAGACCATAATATAATTCGCAATTGTATACAATCTTCATAATCCAGACACTAAAATAACAGGAACACATACAGAGCCAATAATTTCACAAATGCCATTTTGATGTTACAAGATAGGATACAATGAAACCATTGTATAAGTAAAATTTCAGTCAGGACTAAAACTCTGATTCATGACCACAATATCAAATGGATAAAAAAATGTTTTTGTGCCGTAGTGCAAAATTAAGCATGGAAAATAACTCACTATGACTGTTCACCATGCAACTCCCAAATTAGTAATGCATTTTGTTGCCCAATCAAGGACCCTAGATTTGGGGAGGGGGGGTGGGGGGGTTGTTCTTTTGGCAAGCTGCAACAATTTTTCGATTAATCAATTGCCTAGGTGTTTAATCCAACTCAAGACTATTTAATATATAGATACAATGTGAAGTGCAGTGTACAGTCAATATAGCAGTTATATGAGTTTAAGGTAGATAAAAGCAAACTCATGAACACCAGGTTTTTTATGTGATTCGGCAAGCCCCTCGTTCCTACATCCACAACTCAAGAGGACCTCTTGAGATTTCACTCAACTGCCTTTCTTCAGGTGAAAAGCAAACCCCCTTACAAATCTTTTGTTAAAGGTAAAGAGTAAACCTTATGCAGCTTCTGAAGCTGCTCAGTGAATACCTCACCGAGACTTCTTCAGGGTTGCACCAACCTTTTACAAGTAACTCAGAATAAGAGTTATGAATACAATGATTGTGTCATAAGATATTCTTGGTTGGGAAACCTTTAGGCCAACACATTTGAATGTTATAAGGAAAATCACTACTTCGTGTTACTAGCAGGAACAATCGATAAAGCAAGAAAAGTGATTGCTCACCAAATAGTTAAATTTCTAACAGTTGCAATAAATAACATCCTTTCATCCAAATGTGAGACACTAACTAGATTAAGCAATAGCCATTTAAACTATGATGACATACTGAATTCTCCATCAATCAAGCTACAAATATCACAATAAAGAGAGTGTAGGATCTCACACAATGCACTTCTCAGCACATCAGCAGCAGTAACAAGCAGAACTGATTAGTATAAAACATCCTCTCTTAGCATATCAAGTGCATGAAAAGTTGACACAAAAATTGCATGATGTACCTCTCAAGAATTTGATATGGATCCACGACAAGCTGAAGCTTTCCATCAATCCATATAGAATAACGGACTTTGGGAAAGAGACGATGTAGTAGAAGCTTTGGAACCTGAAAGAAGTCAACATGGGTCATACAAAATCTAACAATCTTAATGCCTTATTTAGATTTTTCTAAAAAATTTACAAATGAATGAGGGTTCCAGAGTAGAACTTAGATCACTGGAACACCACCCATCTCGTACAACAAAAAAACTTGCACCATAAAGAAAACATATCTAACAGTAAACAAAGGAAAGCTGGGTTGATGGCATGGCATCTTTTTGCCTCCAAAGAGAACACCCCCAATTTCACTTTCTTATTATTCTTTATTCTAAATAGGAGACAACAGTAACTTCAACTAACAAAAACAACCACCACCAAGCCTTCTCCCAATTACTTTGGGTTGGCTACATGAATGCCATGTTTCCATTCCACTCTATTTAAGGCCACAGCAGTAACTTCAAATTATAATAAAAATTCTGCAGGTAAATGATTCCCACTCTGCAAATGGCACCAAAGTGGCAAGACTTGCTTCGTCACATATTTGCCAATAAGTGGCAGCCAGTGGCACTTGCATCAACATGTGTTATTAACAGGTGCCAGCTTATGTGGAATTAATACCCCAACTTATTGCTAATGATTCATAGGATTGAGTTAATGGTTACTTCGACAGAATTACTCTCTTTAGCATCTTTATGATTAATGCTGGGATTACTATATGTAGAAAACAGCTCTTGGTTAGCTTATCTACTATCACTAACCCAAAGTAAAGACTACTCCTAATATTATTCGAGGTTCTGGCCTAGTTATTTACAACTACAATCTAATACCTCAGTTCAGGGTTAGTGTCCAGTGAGGATACTACTTTCTCAGTTTAATTTTCACATATATAACTTCTTGTGAAGAATTTGGCACTACTGTCCTCCAGTACAACTAGATTACACACTCTTTCTGCCATCCAATCTGTTTCACACTACAAACAGTTTCTCATTTTCTACTTTGTCTGGGTCTGGTTGCAGCTAGATCTCTGTATCTAATCCACTAGCACTTGTGACTCCAATGGGGCTCCAACCCTATGAAAGGCATTTGTTATTGTAAGAATCTCTTCGCTTTTAAGTCTTGACACCAGAATATAGATGGAAAGGATCTCTTCACCTCATAAGCCTTGCTGCTAGGACCTCTCATCCTTAAACGAAGCCTCACTCAAGGGGGGGAAAAAGTGTCCCGATGTACCTCATGCACTACCTTAGTTGGGAGCAGGACTCAAGAGGCGCCTATAACTTGACAAGCGGTTGTCATCATGGACCAAATCGAGATACGCAGATATATCATAACTCTGCACGATCATCGTCATAGTATGCAGATATGTTACAACCCACTAGGATCGTAGGCGGTACAAGCACTTGGCTTGGTGGATAAAGTCTATGGTTTGTGCCTACACGGATCTTGACATGGCTGGAATAGAGGAAAAATCACTTGAAGTCTCGGATGACATGCTTCCATAGGTCCATAGCAAGGCAACTATATAACATACCACATATAGCCTATGCAGCCCCACCTAATGCTGCATTTGTTTGGAAAGAAGGTAGGGAGGGAGGGAGGGAAGAGAGGATGGATGGAGCAAGTCTCATTGTTTGGTACAAGCAAGAGTCAAATGGAAGGGAAGAGAAGGATGATAATTTGATAAATGACGCGTCCCTCCTAACCCGCCATTTTATATCCCTCCAAAATTGGACTGAAGAGAAGTGAGAAGACAAGGATAAATATTGTATATTATGAGTGACATTGTACCCTTCATTAATTTTTGTCAAATTATATAATGTGGGTATAATAGTAAAAAAATATATAAAATCTGTCACCTCCTTCTCCGTCCTTCTACTAAACCAAACAAAAAGGGCGAATGATACCTTCGCTTCCTTAGGGATGCTTTGTTCATCCTTCCTACCCTCCCTTCCACCCATTTTTCTATCATTATACTAAATAGAGGACTGCTTCATTGATACACAAGGGATTCGATTACACTGCGGTGAAGCTTGTCACCTAACCGCCACCCTAGTGTAGCAATGACC
>JAOTQH010261242.1:0-11232 GCA_025631255.1 Cornus kousa | reverse complement strand
CTCTTTGCACATTTATAATGGTATAGATAATTTGTAATATGAATTAGAGTCTTTAAATTAATTTTTATGAATTTTATTAGGTAATTTGTAATTTGAATAAAACTCTTTAAATTAATTTTTATGAATTTTATTAGGTAATTTGTAATTTGAATTAAACACTTTAAATAATTTTTAGGCAATTTTTTTTTTTATAATTTTTTTTTAAATTAATAAATAAATACTGAAAGACTGAAACTCTTAAAGTTCAACTGAAGAAAATTTAGTACTACACTGGTCTTAGCCTAAAGGCCGAGAAAGGTTAGCCAAAAGGCCAAGAAAGGTGTGATTAATATTTCTTTAGGTTTATAGATTTATAAGAGGTTTCCATGTAATCCTTTATAACTCAAAACCAATGTGGGACAAGAAAAATAAATTTTATTAGATAATTTGTAATTTGAATTAAAATCTTTAAATTAATATGTATAAATTTTATTAGGTAATTTGTAATTTGAATTAAACTCTTAAAATAATTTTTGTAACGACCTTGAATTTTACACACCCAATGCGTCTTGTGATGACCCGAAATGGATAAAAAATGTGGAAGCAAAACTTAAGCAAGTCTTTAGAGATGTACGTCATCCCTAAGACACAAGAATGATCTCTCGAGGAGTCCCGTGACTCAACGGAAGCATGACCAAAGTTAGAGTTTCAAAACCCTCTAAGGAAGGATCAAGGGTAAACTGGTTATTTCAAACTGAAATGGGTGCCATCGTCCGCACCATTGGAAAGGCAATAAAAATTTAACAAAGATAAATACAAGAATCACTTGATTCGGAGTTTGGACGGCAAATATATCAAGTCTTGAAGTCAAAGGAAGAGAAACCCCATCCCGGTTCGAACCAAATCCTGACACTATCTCACTAAAATTTGAATATCTTGAGGTTCAAGTAAAATCTGAAGCTGTAATTGGTACCATTGGAAAGCTTATTTTGACGTGGTCAGTTTAGACTTAAGAACGGATCAATTTAGACTTAAAAGGAAAGAGATATAACAATTTGAAGTCGGAGGGTCAAAGTTGGAGTGCTCGTCCCTGATGGACGAGCGTTCGTCCAATGCCCAATACACTGGACCAACCAACTTGAAATGTGATTTTAAGACCTTTAAGGGACTTTCTTGGAAAAAATTTGTGAAGTGACCCCCCTAATGCCCCTTAGATTTGATATGGCAAAAAAAATATAAAATGAGTCCAAAGGGTACTCAAATCACCAAGGAAGAATTTTTGCCCAGAAACAATCATGCACGCAGACATAACTTACCTATTAGGACATGCTACAATGATCCACGACTTAAAAATACCGCCGATGCAAAATATAACCTATCCAAACCCCAATACGTGAAAAATGTCTTTTAAAGGTAAACAATGCAACAACCAAACTTAGATGCAATCAAAAGACCGTTTGACCCTTGGCCACACGTCATGCATATTAAATGAGTGCTAGTGAGTGTACTCGTGCACACGTTGCATGTGTCCAATGATGACACGAAACGGATCTAAAATGCGGAGGCAAAATATAAACGAGTCTTTAGAGACGCACGTCATCCCTAAAACCCAAGAATGGCCTTTCGAAGAGTTCTGTGACTCAACCGAAGCAAGACCAAAGTTAGGGTTTCAAAACCCTCCAAGGAATGGACTAAGGGAAAAATAGTCATTCCAAACTGAAATGGGCGCCACCGTGCAAACCATTGGAAAGACAACGAAAAATTAACAAAGATAGACTTAAGAATCACTTTGTAATGACCAATCATTTCCATCCTTTCTTTTTTTTTTGGACCATTTTTTTTTTTTTTTTTTTTTTTCGTTTTCGTCTTTTTCTCGGGTTTCATTTTCGTTTGCTTAACCTCACTTTTTGTGCTTGGATTTGATTCTGACTTTGCATGCATTCATGTTATTTAGTTTCCAACATATTTGTATTTTTAGTTTTGTAGAAAAGCATGCTAGTTGCTTACTTTTTTGTAAAAAGGCATGAATGCATAGTTTCTTAGAAACGTTCTTGATTTTTCGGGTTTTAGTGTAATTAAATAAAGTAATTATTTTTCATTTTAGGGACCATTTTGTAATTTTATTTGGAAGATATTTTCAAAAAGGACCTTTTTGTAATTTTTGAAAAGTGTGACAAGTGTCACACTCTCTTTGGCCCATTTGTTGACATTTGTGTGAAGACACTTTGATGCCTTGGATGATGACACATAGAGGGTGGAGATTCACCTACTTGTTGACCTAGGATAGGTGCACTTGTTGGCTTGGACAGTTGACAAGTGTAGACTTAGGATTAAGCCTACAATGGATGCTTAGATGAGTGACAAGTATAGGTTCCAAATTTAGTCTTGCATTAGTGTGTGTATGTGAGAGGTAGTGTAAAAGCACATAGTGAGTGGAGGAATACTAAATCCTCTACTCACCTCATTTTCATTTTATTTTTCTCATCTCTTTCCTCCCAAACCCTAACTTAGCCACCATGGAAGCAAGCTTAGCTTAGAGCTTTAAGCTTCATTTTGGTCCCCTTCCACTCATCTTTAACAATAAAGCTTGGAATACAAAATATTTGCCTTATCTTCCTCTTCATAACCCTAGAAGGAAAACCTGAAATTCCTGTGCTTCCCTTGGATTCAAGAGGAACAATCCTCTTATGAGGTAGGGTGATTTATGTTTACGATCTTGTTGTTTTATATGCTTTATAGCTTAGTATAAATTGAATACATGTCTTTAATCTGTGTTTTAAATTGGTAGGTAATAGTGCCTTGCATGAAATTAAGCTAAGACATGAATTTTGGAAAGGCCATGACTTGATTCATAACTTGTATTAATTTGAAGCCATTTATGGTTGTTTTGAAATCTAGAGGAATTAATTTAATTAATTTTTATGTATAAGTTCCTTGGATTTAAATCAAGTTTTGAATTGATATATGTGATGACCATGTTATGTTCTTTGGCATACATTAAGTTGGGAGCATTTAGAGTTGTTTCAAAATCTAAAGATTTTATTATTTTATTTTAACTAAATTCTAATCTACAGTTCCACTTAGTTGATTATGTTTATAACATGGTATTATATTAGGCCTTGACTTGTTCTCTCACATATATCAATTAGAGAATATTTGGATGAGGTTTAATTTAGAGAAATTAATTAATATTTTTAATTAATTTCATTTATGTTGTATTAACGATTTAAGTACGTAATTGATGTTGATTACATGCTTATATTGTGATTCCGGACTTGTCTTACCTTCTTGAGGTTATGCTTTCATTATTAATAATATTGTTGTCTTGTAACGAATCACCAAGGGAGGTTACCTGTGGGCTAGTAACCCTAAAGTAACCACGTTGTCGGTCTAATCCAGTGTGATGTCCGAGTATCCACATTTGTTTAATTTCGTACGTTAAATTCCAAGTTGATAACTTTGTGAGTTTATATCTTATTGCGTTGTGTTGGAAGTTCCAATGTTGGTTAAACATTATGGATATAGAGATTTGTGATTTTATTATTCTAATGTAGCCTAGGATGATCCCTTAGACTCATTTAGAACATAGACGTTAGGTGGCATGTACCACATGGATTGATTTACATTGAATTCCAATGTTTGTAAAACTTTAGGTTATACGCATATCCATTTCCTACAAGTAACTCGTTTGCTCGCCCTATGGTTTGGGGTTATTTTTCAGGTAAAGAAACATTGTTTTGGGATGCACAACGTCCCTAAGCTTGCTTGGCTACTTCGAGTATTTTTGACACACTAGAATATGCACTTGTTAGCATATCAAGCTTTGTTTTTGGTTTTATTATGTCAAAACATGTATTTATTGTTCAAACTATGTAATGTGCACTTAAATGCACCTTTTGATACTCATTGGATGTGTATGTAATGAGGCTAAGGGCCAAAGACTTTTATATGACATTTTTGCTAAATTAATTTCATAGTTTATTTTTGGAATTTATGAGATTTCTAGGGTTGATGGGTTATATTTTGCATATGACATGCTATGAGGCCATGGGCCATTGGAGCACATGTATTTATGATTATTATGTTTGCGTGCATGCTCGGTTTTGTACACAACCTTATCATAGGTGAAATGAGCTCCCTTTGGACCCATTACTTCATTCTTTATGCCAAAACTGATATGAGGGGCATTTTGGGTATTTTACATGAAAAATACAAACTTCTTCCAACATGGTCATATTGAAAACATGATTTTAAGGGGGGTCACTTCATAAATTTTTTTCAAAAAATGTCATTTAAGGCCTCCAAATTGCTTTTCAACTTAGCATTTTTGGTGTAGCCTACAACGGATGAGTGCTCCAAGGGGCGGACGAGCACTCCAATTTTGGGTAGTAAGCGCGGGCTGATTACAAGCGCTCATAGTACTGTTCATAGGTTGACTCAACATTAACTTCTTGACTTCAAATCATCGTATCCCCTTCGTTTAACTCCGAATTGGTCCATTCTTAAGTTTAAACTGACCGAGTCAAAAAAAGCTTTCTAATGGTACCAATTATAGTGTTAGATTCTACTTATAGCTCAAGATATTCAAGTTTTAGTGAGGTAGTGTCAGGATTTGGTTTGAACCGGGATGGGGTTTCTCTTCCTTTGACTTCAATACTTGATATCTTTGCCATCCGGACTCCGAATCAAGTGATTCTCGAGTCTATCTTTGTTAATTTTCGTTATCTTTCTAGTGGCGTGCATGATGGCACCCATTTTAGATTTAAATGACCATTTTGACTTTGGTCCATTCCTTAGAGGGTTTTGAAATTCCAACTTTGGTTTTACTTCCGTTGAGTCATGGGACTCCTTGGAAGGTCACTTTCATGTCTTAGGGATGATGTACATCCCTATAGACTTGTTTGTATTTAGTTTCTGCATTTTGGATTTGTTCGGGTCATCATAGGACACACTGGGTTTGCAAAATCCAGGGAGGCTACACAGTTGATTCAGAGTCTAGACGGCAAAGATATCAAGTCTTGAATTCAAAGGAAGATAAACCCCATCCCAGTTTGAACTAAATCCTGACACTATCTCATTAAAACAAATATATCTTAAGGTACAAGTGGAATCCAAAACTGTAGTTGGTATCATTAGAAAGCTTATTTCAACACAGTCAATTTGGACTCAAGAACGAACCAATTTGAAGTTAAAACGAAGGAGATATGACTACTTGAAGTCGAAGGAGCAGTGTTGAAACACGGCGCACACACACACCAACACTGAGATGGACGAGCGCTCGTAATTGGGCACGCCCTTGCTGTTCCCATTACCCAAGCTGTGAGTGCTCGTCTTTATCCACTGACAAGCAAAACTAAAAACTGAACATGAAATGTGATTTTGAGGACTTTCTAGGCCTTTTTGAAAAAAAAACATAAAGAAGAAACCCTTCCCAAAATTATGTTTTCTAGCCAACCATGCCAAAAGAAAACTTTATTTTTCATGTGAAAACTCCAAAATGCCCTTATGCATAGTTTTTGCATAAAAAGTGCAAAATGAGTCCTTAGGAGGCTCATTTCACAAAGGAAATGGTTTTGCTTGGAAACGATCATGCATGCAGACATAACTTACCTATTAGAATGTGCTATAATGATTCATTGCTTAAAAATACCGATGATGCAAAATATAACCTATTCAAAGTCCAATGTGTGAAAAATGCCTTTTAAAGGTAAACAATGTAACAACCTGACCTTAATGCAATCAAAAGACCGTTCGGCCCTTGGCCACACTTCATGCATATTAAATGAGCCCTAGTGGATGTGCTCGTGCACATTTTGCACCACCCGATATGGAAATGAACCCTTAAAGGCTCAGATTTTCCTATTTTTGCTCAAAAATGCAATATATGAAACCAAAATGCAAAACCTAAAACAAAATGTTGTTTGGCCCTTTGTCATACCTCATACATGGTAAATGAATGCCAAATGATAAATTTCATACATAATGTACACTCCAGTGCAAAAATGACATTCTAAACCTTAGTTTTTTTATATTATTCACATTAAAGGCAAATTTCTACATTTATGAATATATATGGATTTCAAATAAAGTTTGGCCCTTGGCCACACATCATATATGTAGAATGAATATCAAAAAGTGTGCTTAGGCACACATTACAAGTCTTAAGGTAAAAATGACATTTTTAACCTAACTATGCATTATAACTTGAAAAGTAAAACTCAAACATGCTAACACTTGCATATGAACAAAAATACAATTAAAAGAACTTCAATTGAACAGAATGGCCCAGGGATATTGTGTGTCCCGAAACTACGTCTTCTTGCCTGAAACATGTCGCAATGAAGTGAACTACTTATGCAAAGCTTCTTATGCAATTGAAGTGAACTATGTCATACAAGTATACATGCTCAAGTATACAAAAGATATTGAAACACGATATACGACATACAAGCACACACTTTCAAGTATACTAAACCATGCTAAAACAAGTTATGCAATGTCTAAGCATACATACACAAGTATACAATTAATATGGAAAACTCATAAATCAAGTATATAAGCGCAAGTATATTAAGCTAAGTAAGTATGCATAAGACAAGTATACACGCACAAGTATACTAAAATGAAATCCAAATACACAAAACAAGCATAAAAAGCGTAAGTATACTAAATAGAATTTAGATACACAACAAGTATGTAAGTTCAAGTATACAAAATGAAGTTTAAAAGTACACAGCAAGCACCAATCCAAAAGCTATAAGTAATCCATTATTAACTACTTAGGATTTAATGTGAAATCGAATAGTAAAAAGACTAGTACTTGGTCATTGACCAAGCAAATTATTCTGGGCAATTACGACCCACAAGGTACTACCTAGGGCGCACGTGTATAAGTTATTTTGTCTAATTACAACCCACAAGGTACTACCTATTGCACACTCCATATGACTAAGGTAACTCTTGTCTCCGTATTAGAGCCAAACTCTAGCCATCACATGTACATTTTCCTTATAAGCCTTCCAAAATTAATAAGTTCAAAACTTAAGCAAAATCAATAAGTTTACCCAAACTTATACAAAATCAAACAATGCTTAAAACCCATCTTCCATGCATAAGTAAGGTTGAATCCACACAAACCATGTCCTAGAATTTAAGTCTAGATGGCATGTGACATGTCAAGTCCTAGATATACAATTTATACGCAAAACAAGAATATTTTACAATAATTCAACCAAATTACCATCCTAAGCAATAAGTACTAAAGAAGTTACAATTTATTAACTAGTTTTCAAGGTAATCAATTGTAACATTCTAAACATGCTATATACCTACGCAAGATATATTTAAACAAGCTTTGCAAGACAATGATATCCTATAACATGCTAAGTCCAATTACCAATTTAAGAGGCCATAAGTAATAATTCTACGCAACCCTAGTAACATGCTCATAAGGTAATTAAACGTACTATATTTCAAGAGATTATCAACCTAACATGAAAAGTCTTTAGATTTCAAATCAACTCCAAATAGACTCAAATTAATATATGTTAAAGAATATAATATGGTCTTCACATATATCATATCAAATATCAAATTAAGTGATTAAAACTTAAAATAAAATTAATTAAGCTAATTAATTAATTTTCTCTAGATTTTTAAACAACTCCAATTGTCCTCAAATTAACATAGGTTAAAGAACATACAAAGGCTTATCTTAATATCACATTATAAGTTGGTTTTATGCTAGTTACAATCATGTGAATTAAACTTTCATACAAGCGAAAGATAAAATAAATGTTTCAATTCTTTTTGAAATAATCCCAATTTAATATATGTTAATAAACATGTCAAGGCCTAATTTAATAGCATGCCACAATTTAATTCCATGTTATATACAACCATGTGAATTAAACCTTATACATAGAAAATAATCAAATTAAATTATAGAACTTGAACAAAAACATGCATACAAGTTATATAAGCCTATAAAACAATCAATACAACATTTATATAAACCTAAGACATCCCCAACCTCATTTTGAGATGAAATCTCAAATCCCCACCGAATTGAAACCGCTCTGAATCCTACGATACTTCGGGGTTTTGTCAGGAAAACAAGGTGAACATTAAACCTCAAGGAGGTGACACCAAAATCCAAACTTGGCTTTAAACCCGAACTCAAAAAATGACTGAAATTGAATTCTAATAAGGGGGAAAAAATTGCCTCGCCAAAGCCTACGATAAACACTAAAACACTACGGCATTTATCAAGGGGGATGAGGCTAGAAAAGAAGGAAGAAGGGTGGCAGCCGGCCAAGAAATGGGAAAGAGATGATAAAGTTTCACTTTTCATTTTAGAACCTCCTATTTATAGAAAAACCCTAAAAGTGCCCCGAACGGCTCGTCGGGTTCGGAAAAGTGGAATTTGAGCAGACGCGCTCAAATGACAAAACACCATGAATGAAAAAGAACCAAAATAAGAAAAAATGAACAACGACAATTGAGTCCCGAGTAAAGAGATATGCCCCAAACAAGTTCAGCAGCAACCGGGGTTAAAAACCTAAAAATTAGGGTGATCGACCACAAGACAATTCTAAGAGTATACGACTCGACAAAATATGAAAATGAATCCCGTACAAGGATCCAAGCCCCAAAGAGACACTTTGCAACTAACTTTCATTAATTGCACAAAGGCCCCTTCACAAAAGGATCTGTGCAAGTGAACCCAAATGAAAATATCTTCCCAAAGATATTTTCTTCAAACCCCCAAATCAAAACATAGTCAAAAAATATTTATAAAAGACACCCTAAAAAACAAAATGTTTCGGAAGAATCTTTTCATCCATGCCCTTGCGGGAAAAAGAAATAACTGGCGAGCTTTTCTCCAAAAGTAAAGCTATGCATATTAAGGAAACCAACTAGGATAAAAGCATAGGAAGTCAAAAATCATCTCTGAGCATGACGAGTGAGGTTACGCGAAAGAAAATTTCAACGAAAAAAATTAATCCGTAAAAAAAGAGGAAAAGGAAAGGAAGAAAAATGACCAGGTCATTACAACCAACCTTCCTTAAAGAGATTTCGTCCCCGAAATCAGGAACATTCCCAGAAGAATCGTACAAGGACTGAATACATAGTCATGCCAAAGAATAGATTATAAGGTACCTAAGGATAATTCCAAAGTCTTAAGATTAACAAAGAGACACGGAACAATGAACGGTGAGACACCTCTCTAAACGAATTGACATACTAACCCAATGTCAATCACCCAAAGGAGGCCAAGGAAACAACATGTAGGAACAAGGAACACAACCAAAAGCAACATGGCGGCATGAATAATGACTAGAGTGTGCCCATAACGTACCCAAGGTGTGGTAGTATCGACAATATCAAGCGCCCACCCATACTCACATTAATAATAGCTAGGTAATGCAAGATAGCATCGATGGTTACTAGCACCAGCTAACACACAACCAGTCCGTAGCATGACAATATAAAGCCCAAATTCATCACTTGCCCCTAACAAGCTAACCCGTGAAACCTATCAATACAAATGACATCAATGTCAAAATGATCATTACTAAAAGCACAATGGAAACCAGGCATTTTGTGAGAGTTGAGAGATTTGGGCCAAAGATGTCCGACTAGACCATTTTGGCTAATCCCAAAACTCTTGCAATAATGTCATAGGTTCCACTACACTTAAGGCCTTAAATCCTCAATACTGGAAAAACTGACAACCCCTGGTGTAGTACAGGAATGGTAACAAAAATGATCTAAATAAAGTAATTAGTCATAAACGTATATATGTATATACAAGTATACATTCACAAGTATACTAAATGATATTGAAATGAAAATGTAATACATATATATATATATATAAGTATACATTCACAAGTATACTACGTAGTACTAAATCCATAGCATACAAGTATACAGGTTCAAGTATACTATACCAAAAAAAAAAATGAAATATATAATGTGCAAGCACACTAAGTACAAGTATACTAAATGTAAATGAAACTCCATGCGCTAAACAACTAAACACATAATGTACATGGGCAATAAAATATGCTACCTATCACACAGGGGTTAAGCATCAGAGACATGTTACACATCACCTATGACGCTAGCATATTAAAACAGATATAACAAATGGAAAACACATCATCTATATTAGCAAATAACTAACAAATAGTTATATCCCCTAACATGTTTTTAAGGCATGCTCAAAACAATAAGGTATATAAACATGTAAGAAGAACTATGCAAATGACAATCCCATAAAATTATATACAAGAAGGGATGAAACACCTCTCAAAAGAACGAACTCACTGAAAGTGAAGCCCAAAAACCCAGATGGTTCTAATCTCTCACCTTAAGGAAATGAATTATCTCCCAGAATGAACACTAAGGTTCCCGAAACAAAGAGTGTACAAGTTTTTCCTTGGCACAACCTTAAGGTGGAATCCTAACGTCACTCAAAGCAAACAACGATGTAATGAATAGCCCCAATACTATTTATTATGAGACACCAACAAGAGAGCTCAACTTAAGATGCTGATGAGTTCGATGAGAACTCTACAGGATCCTATCAGAACCCTAAACACAACCCCAAGACTTCGATGATAAGGGAGAGTAATTAATTACACCAATACAATTAATTACACGAAAACGTTTACACCCCAACCTTAGCTCGAAAGAGTTGTCCAAGGCAAGATAACAAGAATCTTAGGTCAACGCACCTATCAAATCCCTAACTATCACTCTAAGAAGAAGAGACATGAGAACTTTGCCGTTGAGGCTCATGAAAACAAGCTTCCCAATCCCCAAGGAAGGACTCGAGTCAATCCGACTCATCGTCCCATGACGCTAGAAACAAGACCCTAATGACATCATCACATCAAGGTTACCACGAAACCCTAAGAGATGACACCAACACCCTAGACACTCCCTGACCACGTCGTAAAGCTATGAAGGAAAAAGGAAATGAAACGGTGCCTCCCTAGCCCACGTCTCATTCCACCAAATAAAGACTGCGATTTACGCCCACATGACCTGTACTCGCATCAACCGTCAGATTAAGGCCTCGAAACACCCAAACAAATAAAATAGATAAGAAAGTTCCCATCTTAAGGACCTTACAGAATGAATTTCTCCTACCTCAGGAGGAAACTCAGCAAGATAAGAACATACCCTAAGGGATATGGTGGACTCCAAGAGACAATGCCCTAGCATCAATCTCAACTAACT
>JAOTQH010261214.1:0-11235 GCA_025631255.1 Cornus kousa | reverse complement strand
GAACAACTATAACGAGATTTTTTTTTTTTAAACCAATATAATGTAAATACCATTTTAAAAAATAATTCAAACATTTTTTTTATGAAACATGTGCAACAAATTAATTACCAAACATGTTTTTTGTTTCGAAATAATCACGAAAAAATATATATATATTACTGTTTCTACTTCACATAAAATAAAAAATGCAAAACAGGACTCGTCACCAAAAGGACCCTTAATATCCGCATTTTATGTTTACGAATTATCAAGTACTATATGAATTTCGATTCATGTACTATCATTATTTATTTTATTATTATTATTATTATTATTATTATTATTATTATTATTATTATTTTATTTTATTATTTTATTTTATTTTTTTTTGTGGCTCCTCTGTTTAAACTTCTCTTCGATTGTGTCAACTAAGCAGTGGCACCTACCTAGATTAATTAACGGTGTTAGTTTTTACACTGCCAAATGTCAATACACATTCCTTCAAAAATGCATTCGAGTACAGACCTAGTTAGTTGGTCTGACCCAGGATTTTTACACAAGTCAGAGCCTAAAATTAAATCATTTGACTGGCTGAATGGATCTTTCTTTTCAGAATACTAATTAGAACCTTAACACACTTTTCCCTGTTCCTTAAATGAATCCACAGATGTAATACTTGAAGTTCCAAATTTTAATCATACTGATAAAATTAAATATCACAGATCTTAAAGCCTAATTGCAAATGCATATATACATGGATTAGTGCAGGCACCAAATATGTACTAGGAGAGTTAACACTCAGATAAGGCGCAGATGAAGAAGTTCAAAGCCGTAAAGTTCTATTTTACCTTGTGTGCCAGTAGGGGGTCTTGGCAAAACTGGAGGCCTAAATACTATGGGTAATGGTGAATTCACAGGTACTTGTGTGTTCCCTGCAATCGGCAATACAGGATGAGGTAGAACAGGAAAATGGGGCCTCAGTTGGTTGTAAGCAATACCAACTTGCGGGAACCCTGCTTGCCCGAGATGTTCCTTGATCCTTTGGTCAAGTAAACTTTGGCTTTGTTGTTCCTCAAATTGCTGATAATAGGTTCGCACATTTGCCTATACAGAATAAGAAATATCAAAATGATGAGCAGCATTAAACTTTTAGAAACACATAGAACACACCTTGTGCTTGTAGCCCGAATTGTGCTGCTTTCTAACAGAAGGCTGAAATGACAAGAAGAAGCAGTGAGCAATATAAACTGTTAACAATCATTACCTTCTTAGAGTTGTAGAAATGTTAAAAACGAGATGTAACACACAAGATATTTCAAACTTCAAAAATAATAATTACTCTCATAAATAAATTTATCTTATTTTTAAGTATGGTTATGTGCTAGTGTGGTTAGCTTATTAGATAAAAACTAGGGAACCAATGATTAATAATAAATTGAAAATATTTGTGCATGACCAAAACTTTACCTATGTTTTGACTAGTGTCCTATCCTCCGCCAGTCATTCCTGAGCCAATAAAAAGAGGCTGTGCTAGGTAGCTGACAGTCTACTGACCCTAAGTGGTTAGAACAAAGCTTTTGGTAGGTAGAGTAGAATAATTTTGTATACAACCATATCGGTTGATTCTAGAGAAGAATATGCAACATGGTTTACCAAGATATTTCTCAAATCAATTGCTAAAATGTCCCCAGCCAAAAAGTCATCTCCTACTCTTTGTGGGGCGTTGAAGAGCACTGTGGGGGTGGAGAAAGATGGCTTGTCGGTAGTCTCTCGGAAACTATCCCCTGTGGTTGAGGCGGTATCAGAAGATGGTTCATCAGCGGAGATTGAGAAGGTTTCTGATCGGTCTGGGTGCTATGGGATGTCAGAAAAGGATGTGATGAAATCTGTATCATCTGGGAAGGTTTTTGACTGAGGTGATGACATGAATAGCATGGGGGATTCTGGCTCTCCCTCGGATTTCTCTTGTTCTGCTGTTTTCTTATTCTCGTAGGGTTATGGGAGATTTTCAGAGCCTCAAAACCGAAGGGATGGTTTTGGCTGGTGGTTTCGAGAAGATGACCCTTTGGGTTGGTAAGGAAAATCTGAATCACCCTGAGTGATGAGTCAGCAGCTATGTTGATACCAGAACTGGAAAAACATAGAATTTCGACCAACGAAATGGGAGGTTTTCAGAGCCTCAAAACCGAAGGGATAGTTTCGGCTAGTGGTTTCGAGAAGATGACACTTTGTGTTATGTTGGTATGAGAACTGAAAAAGCATAGAATTTTGATCAATGAAATGCTAAGCACTGCCCAGGAAACTCAGTATGATAGGTCAGATGGTGAGTTGAATAGCTCTATTGACTGGCTGTGTTGAGATGAGGCCGGGAAGGGGTTGGATTGTGGTCAGGGAAGCATGTTGAGGGATCAGAGGGATGGGTCTCTTGATTTAATGTTGTGGGAGGGGGAGGGTAATCCAAACTTGGTGTGATTGATCCCCTGGTTGTGGTGCGACCGAAAGGAATGGGGACAGGCACTACGGGGCAGGGAAATGTTGATTTAGGTAAGGGGTGGGTGTAGGAGAATATAAGCGTGACAAGTGAATTGTTGGGTGTCTCTTTTGAGGGTAACAAAGAGCAGGCTTTGTCAATTCTCCATGCAACAATAGAGGGGAGAGAGGAGGTGTTGGTTAGGAGAAAGAAGAACCCTTCCTCTTGGAGAGGGAAGAGGGAGATGAGAAATCTCATCTCTTACGTCAATTATGAGGGGGAGGACTGGTTGGTGAGGGAGAGGGGGGTGAAGGATATTGTTTCCTCGTGAGGTTCCGAATTATATCTTGGAATGTCCACGGTCTTAATGACCTGGATAAGAGGAAGGTGGTGAAGTTCGCAGTAAGGAAGTGAGGGGCTCAAGTTGTCTGTTTGCAAGAATCAAAAGTTGCTTCAATGACAGAAAGGGTAGAGAGGAGTCTTTGGGGAGGGAGGTTCGTTGAGTGGGAGGCTTTGGGGTCTCCCGGGGGCATTCTCGTCATGTGGGATAGGAGATGGGTGTCAAGGGTGGACACTTGGAAATGGAGGTTCTCTATTTTATGTGCCTTCATGATGGGGGAGGATGGTTTTAGATGGGTCTTCAACGGGATTTATGGGCCGGTGGATGATGGTGAGAGACATTTGCTTTGGGAGAAGCTTAGTCCAGTGAGAGGGATGAGGTCCCTTCCTTGGTGTGTGGGTGGGGACTTCAATGTGATTAGATTCCCTACAAAGAGATCACAGGTGGGAGGTGGTCTTTGATGGCCATCATCTTATTAACTTACCGTTGGAGGGTGTGGCCTTCACTTGGACAGGCAGTAGGGAGTCTCTCACTCTCTCCCGATTGGACAGATTCTTAATTTCTGGGGACTGGGAGGAGAGATTCCCGGATGTTGTTCAGGCAACTTTGGCTAGGGTGAACTTTGATCATATTCCGCTGGTTCTGGATTGTGGCGGTTTGAGATCTCAGAGCACTCCTTTCAGATTCAAGAATATGTGGCTTAAAGCGGAGGATTTCCAAGGGAGAGTTCGGTTTTGGTGGGAGGAGGCTATGATGATTGGTACCTCGAGTTTTGTTCTGGCCAGAAAACTTCAGTTCTTGAAGGCTGAGCTTAAAAGATGGAATAAGGAGGAGTTTGGGAACTTGAAGTGGAGGAAGAACTAGGCCCTTTCTAAAACTGAGATTAATCGGTTGGAAGGGAGGAACGCTATTGTAGACACTTCGGAGAGCAGATTGCCAGGTGGAGATTACTGAGAAATCTATTATGGACAAGATTTCATAGCAACATAAATCTCAGGCTTTATAGCTTAAAGACCGTAATACGAGGTTCCTTCATAGGCTTACAAATGCCCAGAGGAGGGGAAATCATATTGGGTGGATCCAAAGTGATGGGCTGGAGTTGCGTAAGGAGGACGTGTGTAGGGGGATTGTCTCCTACTATCAGAGACTCTACACTAAGACTTGCAGTTGGACACGCCGGCATGGCAGTCTTTATTTTGATTCGATTTCAGCGATGGAAAGGGATTGGCTTAAGATTCCTTTCTCCAAGGAGGAAGTGTTGAAGGCGCTGAAGAGTTGTAATGCTAATAAAGCTCCAAGTCCGTTTCCGATGGCGAGGTTGTGTGTTTGCGATCGGACATGGGATTGACCTTTAGGGCTGACAAAAAAAGCATTGAATGGTCGGTTTGATAGAGATGCAGGGAGTATTTTGAAGATTACAGAATGGGCCTCAAAGTCTAGGAAAGTGGAGAGAGGGCTTGAAATCTCTTCTTTGCCAGACTCGCTAATTTTATTTCGTTTTCCTTCCCGTGTGGCGGAGAGGGTGTTAGGCAACGCCTATCTCATGCTTGATGAATGGGGTTATTGAGTGGGATGCTCAAGGATTTTGAAGGAGGGTTCTCACCGGATTCTAATTTATGGCCTCCCCCTGCATCTGTGGTGTGATTCTCTAGTTGAAGCCATCGGTGTGAAATGTGGGGGTTTTGTGGGGGTTCAGAAGGACAAGAAGAACGGCCCAGAAAAGAGTGCGGTACACTGTGGGGGAGGTCCAGGACATCGCTTCTCTTGTTGCACTCCTTGCCTCCTTGGGTGTGGTGGGGTTAGCTCTTTTCCTATTTGTTATTTGGGTCTGCCTTTCGGTGCTTTCTTCGAGGAGGGTGGAAGATGGGGCCTCGCGATCGAGCACTTTAAAAGAAGACTGGTTGGGTGGAAGAAGCAATATCTGTCTAAGGGTGGGAACATCACTCTTATGATGAGTACGTTGTCGAGTCTTCCTATATACTCTCTCTTCCAGATTCCGTCCTCTGTAGCTGGAGATTGAGAGAATTCAGCGAAATTTCCTATGGGGCGGTAGGATGGAGGAGTTCAAGTATCATCTTATTCGTTGCTAGCAGGTATGTAGGCCTATTCATTTGGGTGGATTGGGTATTAGGAGGTTAATCCCTTTCACTAGGAATCTCCTAGGTTAGTGGTTATGGAGATTCGGAGGCGAACGACACCGGCCTTGGAGAAGGGTTATTTCGTGTCAATATGGGGAGGAAAGAGGTGGTTGGTCCTCTTGGGGGTATGAGTGTTTGGAAGTTCATTCGGAAGGGTTGGGATGAATTTTCTAAACATATTAGATTCGAGGCACGAGATGGCAAGGGCATTCAGTTCTATGGTGTGGCAATCATCAGGTGTCCCGTTCTTTTCCCAGGCTTTTCAGAATTGCCGTTGATAAACATGCCTTGGTTGCCGACTGTTATTGGCTTGATAGCGATAGGACTACATGGGATGTGCGTTTTTGGCAACATTTTCAAGATTGGGAGTTGGACAATGTTTACGGACTTCTGGATTTTTTGTATAGACAGGATCTGGTTGGTAAAGGCCTTGACTATAATTTTTTGGGTGCCCTCTTAGGGGAGGTTTGAGGTATGTTCCTTGTTCTATTATCTTTCCAACTTCTATGGTTCTAGTATCTTTTGGAAGACGATTTAGCGCTCGAAGGCTCCTCTCAGAGTGGCCTTCTTTGTTTGGACTGCAGTTTAGGGCAAGATTTTGACGATGGATAATCTGTGAAGGAGAAGACAGGTTACTGTCAACTAGTGTTGCATGCGTAAGGATGGAGAATATGTGGATCACCTCCTCTTGCATTTCCCCGTGCCTCCCAACTGTTGGAGCCTTATTCTTGGTTTGTTCGGCGTCCAATGGATAATGCCTCGGTCTTCGACCCTTGGAGAGGCTATTTTGTGGGAGCCCACGCTTGCAATTTTTGGAGGGCGGCCCCCCTTTGTGTTTGGTGGTGCATTTGGAAGTAGAGGAATAGAAGATCTTTCAATGGGGAGGCTTTGAAATTTCTTATCATTAGTTCTTTTTTAGGCTGGAGCATGGGGAGAAATTGTAAATCTATTGAGGAGATTCTTTATTTTTTGGGTTACTTGGGCCCTCAGGTCCTTTTCTTTGGCTTCGGCCTTTGTATAGCTTCCGGGATGCATTCCCCTTTTGAACGCTTTCTAATATACTCCTACTTATCGGATAAAAAAAAAAAAATCTCCAAAATCCTAATTCTCTAGCATAAAAATTACAATTAGTATAATAAGCACAGACCAGTTTACTGCATTAATATATTTCTACACAAATGGCAAGGATGACTTACCGAATCATGTGTCAGATAAGTGTCACAGTAGTCACAATAATACCTGAAAGATAAAAAACCAACCAATAAGTGGGAGGGAAAAAAAGTAGACTCTAAGAACAAATTTAACAAAGACTAAATATTTAATAACAAAGCAAATTCACCGAGGCATGATTGCGTAAGGCAAGAGCAAACCACCTGCAATCTTCCAAAACGAAAGCACATAAGCAAAGATATGGGAGAAAAAGATAAAGAAAACACAGCATTACATTTGGGTGTATAACACAGAAACGATTCGCTTACATTTTTCTACAGAACAAAATACTAAGTAATCTGTAAGCAGTATACAGATACATATACATACTCAACACATAAATATATACATATACACAAACACAAACACACAAACACAATTATAGCAAAAAAGCACCAACATAAAAAACCAGAAAATGGGTCTAAAATTCTATAAAACAGAACCCGATGAGAAAACAAAGAAAAAAGAGAGAAGTTGATGTTTAAGGGCATGTCCGTTTTTGAGAGGACCTTTGGTGCGGAGATCAGCTACTGTCTCACTCCTTTCCCAGACTTTACAGTATTGCAGACAATAAGCATGTCGCTTATTGTCTGCGTAACTGTTTGTTATCAACTTGATAATAGTGGAGTTACGTGGGATGTGTGTTTTAGGCGCCCCTTTCAGGACTGGGAAATGGAGGAAGCTTGTGTTTTTTTGGATACGTTGTATAGGCAGAAGGAGGTTGGCAGAGGGTGTGATGATATTTTGTGGGTTCCTTTAGCTCATGGTAGGTATGGTGTCCGATCCATGTTCTCGTGTTTGTCCAACTTCGTTGGTCACGATTTCCCATGGAAATCTGTTTGGCGTTCTAAAGCTCCTCTTAGAATCGCATTCTTTGTTTGGACTGCCACATCGGGAAAGATTTTGACATTGGACAACTTGAGAAAGAGAGGCAACATCATTGTCAATTGGTGTTGTTTATGTAAAGCAGATAGTGAGTTCGTGGATCATATTCTTTTGCGTTGTTTTGTGGCGTATGATTGTTGGAGGTTTATTTTTTGCATGTTTGGCATTTTTTGGGTAATGCCTAAGCACTCCTCACAATTGATCAACGCTTGGAGAAGATGTCCTGTTAAAAAAAAAGAAGAAGAAGAAGAACATGCTCGTGATTATTGGAGGATTGTTCCATATTGCGTTTGGCGGTGTCTATGGCATGAGAGGAATAACACAACCTTTGAAGGAAAAGAATCGTCTTTAGCTAATGTGAAAATTCATATTTTGCGCCCTCTGTTCTGTTATGTAAGAGGAAGCGCATGCTCCTCAATTGATGATTTCTTTGATCTTTTGGATGCTATTAGTCCTTAGGTCTTTTTTCTTCTTGTATAAGGGACGCGGTCCCCTTTTTGAACGCTTTTCTAATATGTTTTTACTTATCAAAAAAAAAAGGGGGCATATGAAAGTTTAAACTAAAAATGAATTCCAATATATATATATATATATATATATAAACGAGTTGAGACTAGTAAATGACACCTATGAGGTAAAACCCTAATCCCAGCTTGGTTCGAAGCACAAACCTAGGCGAGAGGGAGAATTAAAACTAGAGAGATAGAACCCTATAAAGCCTTAAAAGGGGCAAAGGGGGATTTAAAAGGTGAATTAGATCAAAACTATTACTACCGTATTATTATTTTAATTATTACTACTACCATGATTATTATTATTTTTAGACCATATCAAAAAAAATCAAATTTGAGAAAATTTTGTAATTTAATGATCATGTCTGCTATTTACCATGACATTGAATAATCCTTACTCTTACTGAAACCATTTAATATTTGTAAAGTATAGATTATAAAATATAATTAAAGATAATTTAGGAATAACATTACCCTTAATATAATTCACATGAAAAATTTATCTAAAAGTATTATAATGAATTATCCTTAATAAGGACTAATATTTTTAGCCAACGTAAATTATACTCAATTTTAAGAGTAATGAATTAATGTGGAATTTTACTTTAAAATTTGCAATTCCATCACATCCCAAATTATTATGAAGCCTTAATTTACAATTATGGGACTATTTTACTATCATTTATTTGAACTAGGGAAAAAAAAAACATATGGATGTTATTAAATATTCTTGTCAACAAGGTCAATAGTGGGAAGAGACCTAATAACATGCCTAAAAATTAGCTCATTTAGTCTCAGGTAACAAATGTGATTAAAGAGCATTTTGGATTGGATGATCATCCGATCAATAAGAACACCGTCTTATAACCGTAAAAAATATATGGTCAACAATAGAACAATTTGGTATAACATCAACACAATTCTGGAACACCGTTTGTACCTGGGTGCATTTGTACAAGCAGCCTGACAAGAGCAACTAAAATGGAAGAGACGCTATATGTGGTATATTATATGATTTTTACTGCAATTTATTATTTGGAAGGAGATTTTCTTTTGATGTCTTCTTTATACACCACCTTTTTTCTTTTTCTTTTTCTTTTTTTCCCCTTTTTTTTGGGTGGGGGATGGGGGAGTGCTAGAAAGCATGGATACTTACAGCGTCATTGTGGCAATATTGAACACATATCCAACACGAATACGCAAAAATTTGCCCATATATATAGATATATACATATGTTTGATACAGCCGGGAAGTATTTGTAATTCTAATGTATATATATATTTCAAATCGGATATCGCTGAGATACAGTAGAATACTTTTGGATACGATTGGACAGTTTTGTAAATGTTTTTATAAAAAATAGGGTAATAACTCTAAAATTATTTATTGTTTAAAAGAAAGAAAAACAAAAATGACTCAGAAGTCCAAATCGATATTAATCGACATTCTCAACCACGGGATCCCAATTTCCCACCCTCCTCGAAGGGTGGGGAATTGTAACTCTTGGCAAACGAATTAAGATTATGGAGTTCTTTTGGCAATTGATTTAAGAAATATCACGGTGAAACATGTCGCATATTCTTCTCTAGAACCGACCAATGTATTCAGGTACCAAATTACTCTACTCTCCTAACCAGAATCCTTATCCCAAGACTCCCAACTATTTGGAGGATCTGAATGTCATCTACCAAACAAAACCTCTATTTTGTTCGGTAAATAGCACCACCTCTTTTTCTCTGCCCAAGAATGACTATGTGAGGATAAGACACTAGTCAGAACATTGTACATAGGCAGAGTTGTGGTCATACACAAAACATTTTCTATCAAATATTTATAATTGATCCTTTTTCCTTTTCTATTTTTTTTCTTTAGGCTAACCGCGCTAGTGCATAACCATCCATAAAAAAAATAATAATAAATAAGAGCAATTTATCAGAATGATTATTGTTTTTTAAGTTCAAAATGTCATGTTACTCTTATTTTTAACATTCCTGCAATTATGAGAAAATAATGATTTGACATTTTATATTGCTCACTATCTATTTGTCATTTCACCCTTCTGTAAGAAAGAAACACAATGTTGGCAAGAACGTGTGTTTTGTGTTTCTTAAAGTGTAATGCTCCTCATTATTTGGATATTTCAAATTATGTACGGGCAAATTAGCAAGTTTGATTAACCAAAAGATCACGGAACATCTCAAACAAACGACAACATACCAACAAGCTGGGGTTGTTTACAACCACCTGAGGCCTCGCCTTCATGTTCTACTTCCTCCTGTATTGCCGATTGCAAGGAACACACAGTTACCTATGACTTCACCATTACTCCCAATATTAGGCCTCCAGTTTTTTCGATACCACCTTCTGGCGCAAAAGGTAACACATAATTGCCTGTGGAATTAGGCCTCCAGTTTTGCAGAGACAACCCCCTCGCACACAAGGTAAGCTGGAACTTTACCGCTTTGAACTTCTTCATTTGCACCTCATCTAAGTATTCTCTATCCTAGTAGATATTTGGTGCTTGCAGTGATCCATTTGCATTTAGGCACCAAGAATAGTGATATATAATTTTATCAATACACAGGTAATACACGTGGATGGCTCCAGTCATTTAAGGAATAAAGAAGTGTATTACAGTGTTATCAGTATTTTGGAAAAATGATCCATTCGGCCAGCGAAATGATTTAATTTAAGTTACAAGTCGTGGGTGAGACCAACTAGCTGTTTGATTTGTACTCAAATGTATTTATGAAGGAAAGTAGGTGTACTGGCATTGCAGTGTAAAAACCAGCACCAAAAATAAATTTAGGTACCACTGATTAGTTAATGCATTCGAAGAGAAGTTTACAAAGAGAAGCCACATACTAAGTTAACTCATGGATTGATTTCATAGGTTGCTTGACGAGATAAGAATTCGTTAACCTTTATTTGTGTGCATGAGAGAGGGAGAAAGAGATTTAAACACAGACAATGTCTACTATCCTCTATTTTTGTGAATGCATTAAGTTCAGTTCAATTGATATTTTAGGATTCAGGATCTTACTACGTATTTAGGCCTATAATAGGTGAACTCATTTGGGATTCTATATAATCCTTGTCAACCTGGAATTTGAATGACTTTCAGGTATAATACAAAATTTTGTAGGTGTCAGTAGACCTACATGAGAGAGGCTTGTGTAAAATTTTGAAGTGGAACTAACAAGAAATATTCTATATATATGAAACTTTTGCTTATTTAGATTAGATCCACTATTGAGAGAATAATTTCCTCTAAATGCTTTTAGTTTGGTGCTAGAAGACATTTAAGGGTATTTCTAGTTTTGTATCTGGGTGCATTTTTACAAGAGTCTGACAAGAGCAACTAAAATGAAAGAGACTCTAGGAAGCACGGACACGCCAAAATGGGCGAAGAATCCGTGTCCAACACGTGTCAAACACACCAAAAAAAGGTGTCTGGAATTTATTATTTTTTTAAATTTTTGGACACGGCACGGACACTCCGCGGACACGCATCCAACACTTCAAGGGTGTGTGTCCGACACGTATGTCTTATTTTCGGGGTCTAAAACATAATTTTTGAAAAAAAATTGGGTTAAAGTATAAATATGTGAAGTTATTTAACAACTTTCTGTCTATGCTTTTGTATTTGGAGTAAAGTTGCAATGATGATTAAATGATACTAGTTATTATTCTAATGTCTT
>JAOTQH010261177.1:0-11237 GCA_025631255.1 Cornus kousa | reverse complement strand
TTCATTTTATTTTTACGCATTCCATGTTTGTAACTAAACCAGAGAATGGGAATCATCATTCCCATTCCATTCCATTTCTATTCCATTCCTAGTTTCATTCCCATTCTATTCTATTTCATTCACGCACACCAAACTAGCCCTTAATACATTTGATATTTCATTAACTATTCGAAGCATTGTTCCCACATAGGGACACAAGCAGGATTTGACCCAGTAGCCAAAGCAAGGACACCTGAAGGCAATCATATATGGCCTGAGGATTTAGGTACCAGGAATACCCCAACCAGGTCTCGGAAGAAACCTAAGACTATAAATGTAGACATCATTGAGCTAAATAAGGACTTGAGTAACCAAAAATCCCAATAACAAAAGCTCATTTACTGACAAAAACATTCTTATCTTCATTATTATTCTATTTATTTGTTTACTTTCTCCTCCTCCTCCTCCATATCAATGATTCAGTGAATGTTCTTGGATGCAATCAATTGGAATTCACCCTGCATTTAAAAAAAATGCAATCAAGTCAGTCAGCCATTTCATATATATATATATATATATATAATATATTGTCCTTTATGATATTTTACTTGTTCCAATAAAAAATTCTTACAACCATAATTCATATTCAATTTATTTAATTAATAGATTCTCAAATTCAAATTCTTAACAAATTATAGTGACAGAGAATTCAATTTTTTTATGGGAGTGAGGTTTTAATATTTTTTTAATGTATAAATTTTCAAAATTATCCTTGTAAAAAAATAAAAATAACCAACCAAAATTTTATGGTCATGCACGAGTAAGCACATACACAAAACTTATTTTTTATTTACACTTCTGTTTTTGGGAAGTTTTATTTATTTATTTACTACAGTATGTTTTTGTAGGTAGTTTCCTTAGCACTTGGAACTAAACCAAAGGTAGTGCGAGCTCGGACTCCTATCGTAAGCAAGCAGCCCTCTGTAAACTCTATTTTTTATACACTTTCCACACCCAATCTCTCCCTCCCCTTTGTTCCTCGCTCTAGGAATTTACGCTTTGCAAAAGCTTTCGAGCGAAGAAGACGACGACGATTGGTTCGGTCGGGTGTTCATTCTCACCTATTTTCACTCTCTAAAGTGTCTCTTTCTCTCTCCAGAGTTCTTCAAGATGCCTCGCTCTTCATCCAGGAAAGGGCAAGTCAATTCGGCCGCGTCAAATAATTCCTCACCTATCGATCTATTTCGCTCTGGTAACCGATCGTTTTTGTTTATTTGGATTCGATTTTTCGTACGATAATTTGGCAAAATCAGATTTTTATGGTTGATTTATTTTGAGTTGATCTTTATTCAATTTGGCTTGGTTTTGTATAATTTGAACCGAAAGTAGGATTCTTTTTGAGCGTTTGTGATTATATGTAGAACATTTTTGCTTTTGAATGGGTGAAGATGATTTTTGTTGGGTCCTAAGGATTTAAAATATGAATTTTATTAAAGCAAAACCGATACGTAGTATATTGTAATCAGAATCCGAGAATTGGACAATTTGTCACTGTGCAGTCATAAACTGATTACTCTGTTAAGGAATTTCTCAATTACAAAAGCCCTAGACATAGCATTAAGATACTTTTATGAAAACGACTTTTGCTGGATTTCCCGCTTCTCAAAAGTGATTTGAACTGCTTTTCCTTCCAATAGTTCCAAATATAGGTCATGGGTTCATCCTTTGAATTCTCTTCTCACTCTTACTCCAAGCCTTAAGAGTGCTAAAAGTAGAAGCTGCCAGAACGGGATGTGACATAGACGGTTCATCATCATCATCCTTGTCTTTTCCCAAATGAATGGGATAGACCTCATGGATTATCTTTCTCCATTCTATTCTATTATACACTATGTCTCCTCCAAGATTTAATATTTTAAAATCATTTTTAATTGCTTCATTCCATTCTAGTTTTGGAAGTCATCGCTATTTCTTTCCAGCTTTTTCTTACAGTCTGCGTAAACTTCTCTTTCCTTTCTAACGGTCCAAATAACATGCATTAAGGGTGGCCTGCAATGTTGATGGTTTACATCTATCTACCCTTAAACATGGGTTGCAAATTTCATACAAATGAATAAACTACTAGGTAATTATAAAATTAATTTAACATTGTTTTTTATGCAATGTCCAAGTACCCATATTTAATCATACAACACACTCATTAATTTAGTAAAAAGCAAACTACTAAGCCTTTAATAATGATGACATAGAATTCATGTATAGGAAATTTCTTGTGTTAAATGCTCTTAAAAAATTCAACAAAAATCACTAAAATTCATTAAAAGCCTGTTTTTGTTGTAAAAAGTTGCATATCAGTGCGTTGTTGGTCCTGACTCTGTGGTCGGAAAAAATATGGTCAGGATAAGTGACTTCTTTAGATTATGCCCAACACATTCCTGCGTCTGCCTCTCCAAACTATGACTAGTATTAGTTGTGCATCATAGATGCAGTCATCAATTTCACCAAGAAGACACATTACCGCGAGTAAACATATTAATGACGAGGAACGCATTTTCTGTAATGCTACTAATATTTGTTTGTACTTGCTTGCATCTGCGGGGTCAAAAAAAAAAACCGGTAAAGGCCGGGTTCCACTGTTTATTATAAATTATAGTACAGTCATTCCATCTTAACAAAGATCCACATTCAAATTCTATAGCTTTTGGTCTGCTATCCGATCATGATTACTGCCCCCAAAAAAGTCCTCCCCTTTTGGACCAATTGTGGGTGACAAGGATTGGAGCCCCGACACAACAATACCTTTTGGTTGGTTATTTTGCTATGACATGTAACAAAAGAATGACCAAATTTTGCTTCAAATGCCTCACTTTAGGTCAGTTGGCCTTTCTCTGTATGGAACTTAGTAAGTTTTCTTCATACTAATCAATATCTTATCCACACAATCCTAGAACTCCTATTTTTTCGTCTATGTCTTTAGGTATTGTTATAGTGCCTTCCATGATTAAGTATTTTAAAACATTGTTTTTGCCCTGCCGCCGCCCCCCCTGCTAGTCGACTATTTTCATGCCATGCCTGATTAGTGATTAATAAATGCGTAATATTGATGGTCCATGAACTTTTCTCATGTTAAACTTTACATCTAATATTGTAATGTGCCATCACGGGTAAACATCTTCATGCTTTTTACGTCTTTTCTTAAATGAAATGTGCTTCAAAGTTAGAAGGGGAAATTGTGAACTTATAAGTTCCAAATGTTTGTCTTTATATTCTTTTATATTTTCATTAGTTTTGGGCTTGTTAACTGTGCACTTTTAGGAATTCTTAAGATGGACAGATATTTTAGGTATTAGTTTCCTTATTTTACAAAATTTTCTATCCCATCCTACAATCTGATCTTGAGGAGCCCAATCAATCCAATGCAAGATCCTTGCTCAACAACCTTGCTTGTAAATGCAATGTAATTCAAGTTTACATGGGTTTGTTTAAACTTGAGAACAATGTCAAAACAAATATATATATATATATATATATATAAATTATTTCAGCAGGAGGTCTTTTTTTTTTCCCCCCTAGTTGGTAGGAGGTTTTTTAATTTTGATGATTCAGAAATGCAACATATAAACTTTGAACTGGAAAATGATTTTGGGCTGGCTAGTTTCTGTATTTCTAGCATGAATCTGAATTTTTATTTTATTTTTTTCACATCACTTGTGTTTTCCGACTGCTTTCACAGCCATTTACTCTCTTGACATTATCCAGTATTTTTCTTTTAAAAAATTGGCTTTACATTTCCTAATTGGTAATAATAGTTAAATTTCTTTTGTTCAGCAACAGGTAAAGCTGCAACCAAAGAGTTGGAAAGAATCGATCAGCTATTTTATTCATATGCAAATAGTTCGTCTTGCATGATTGAGTAAGTGGACACTATTAAAATTGATGTCTAATTTATGTCGGTGTTGCTTTCAGTGTTAGTTGCTTAAAAGTCGTTTCATTCAATTTAAATACTAGTAATTTAGGATATTGAACTCTCTAGTGTTCTTGTTATTATTCATCAAAATATAGTTATATTGAATGGAACTCCATCTAAATTTGAGTTGGCAATTGCATTATTGGTTTGATATGTGCACGGAGTGAATCTGAGTGAGGTTTGCGGGTATTATATGACAATCCAGAGGGAAGGTTGTCCGCATGGTTATCTGGAACTCTGTTGCATGTTTCTTTGGAGCTCTATTTGAATATTTATTCTGGGTTGCAGAGACCAACTCTCCACTTGGAAAGTAAAGGAGATACCACTAGGGCCAAACTATTGGTGTGAGAATTATGGTTGTTAAACTTCATTTATGTGAAAATTTTGTTTTCTTACAACAGTTTGAGCTAGCAACTGCCCCTTGGATTGAAGTTAGTCCTTTTGAAATGAATGATATCCCTTTCCATTTGTGGTGAGAAGTTGGTTGCCAAAGTCCAAATACTCCTTTTTTGTGGAAATATGGGAGCACAAAAGTTGTCGTACTTGATTTGGTGAATATACTTTGTGAGAAATATAACTTATTTCAAACTGGGGAATGATCACATCCTCATGATTCTTTGTTGGAATGTTGTTTCAGGCTATATGTTTAAGATACTTTCTCTTTATGGAGAAAGTCCCACGATTGGCATTATTGAATAATAGAACAACTACTTATTATGGTGTTGGTTGATTTAGATCTTAGACCAATTAGCAGTTATGATTTCAATTGATCCTAATCAATCTACTGTTCTAGTATGCAACCAAGCAAATAACTGAACACACAATCACACAAAATAAGGCATACATGATATGTACGTGGAAATTACGATGGGGAAACCATGGGACCTTGTCCACAGTTCACAATTTATTATGTGAAATTTGAATACAAAGATCTGTTACATGCTCAAGAGTCCAACATGTCATTCCTACATCTTGTGCATTCACCACTGGTCCACTAAATACCACAAGCAGTTCTACTCAATCTACAAGCACACATCACCACAAATTTGGCAGCTGCTACACCACATTCTCCTTGTATTCTCTAGAGGCTGATCCAACAAATTTTAATCAAGCAGTTCTATTCAATCTACAAGAGAGGATGGATGAGCCATCTTCCTAGCCCACAAATTTTAATCCCTCCAAAAATGGATGGGAGGGAGGAAGGAAGAGAAGCAACATTATCATATAAATTGTTAATTGAAAATACTATTATAGAATAATAAAAGATTCAGTCCAAAAATATAGAAAGGAAAATCATCTTTTAGGCCAAGAAATAGATTTATACTAAGAAAGACGAAGGAATATGCCTCAAACAGCTTTATCACTATCATCATCTAATTACACACACGTAATTTTTTTTTTCTTACATCATATGTGGTTTTATGTGGTAAAATGTGTATTGTTACCCTGAAGATGTGTTTTATTTTCATGAATCTTTTATCTGCTAGTACACACTTGAAGAATTCCATCTATTGTATTTTGTTGATTTTTGCTCTATATCTGTATATATCTTTTTTTATTTTCTTGAACAGTCCCGAAGGAATTGAGTCTCTCTGTTCAGATCTAGAAGTAGATTATACTGATGTCAGGATATTGATGTTTGCTTGGTAAGTTCTGTTTTATAGTTGTTTAGCATCCGTAGTTACTAATTTATTGAATGTATAACTAATGGACTACATATTTCAGGAAAATGAATGCTGAAAAACAAGGATATTTCACCCTGGTAAGCAAAGAAATTCCCATATGTATATTGACTTCAATAATCATATTAATTGAATTTTCTTTCTACTGTTGTCATATTTAATTGCTACATTGTCTGTCCATCTAATTTTATCAATGTTTTCGTGATATTTCAATTTTGAAATATCCAATATCATATCATGTCATGTTAAATGTCTGTATTCAACTCATATCATGTCATGTTGGCACAAGGCATTCTTGAGTTGAGTTGTTGGAATATCTGCCAACAACTCATATATATTTTCTTTAGTTTTGTGTTGGGTTAATTTTACAAAACCCCCCTAAGCTATATATATATATATATATATATATTTTTTTTTTTCTTTCTCCATATTGCCCTCTTGTACTAACTTTCTGTAAACACCTATTGGATTTGGCGTCACTCCCCCCCGACTCTCTTCTTTCTCTCTATCTCTCTCTCATAAACTTTCTATTAATTAGCAACGATTACAGTATAATGCCCTTTTTGTTGACCAAAATGTCCTAGAGAGGCAAGATTAAAAGAACATTCAGTGCATATTTTTTTATGTATTTATTTTTCTTCAATTTAACAAAGAAATGATACTTTTTTATTTCTTTCCTTCTCTCCTTTTCGTTTTTTTAATTTTTATATACCCTTTTTTTGTTATGGTTGAAGTATGTATATATCACTATCATTATTTATAAATTGAAATCTTTTAAGCAGATATCAGTATAAACATCATATTAGTTAATAAATTCCTTTAATACTATTTGTATTGGTTTTTTTTTTTTTTTTTCTTAGATATGTAAGAGCAGATCCATCATTTCTTTCCTTGTTCACGCCCCATAAAGTTTTGGCCGTAGTTGATTTTTCTTCTGGTTAAGAGGGGAATGATTGTTTGCTTAGAAGGAAAGCAACAGAGAGGCTGGCCAAGACTTACATGGGATGAAGTAATAAAAAATGATTTAAAAAAATTAAATTGTAAGAGACATTTTGGAGGGGCCAATGGGTGGGGGCTCAGGCGAGAAAGTCTTCTGGAGGGTAACCCCTTTTTGTGTTTGGTGGAGCATTTGGAAAGAGCGGAATAGAAGATTTTTTGATGGGAAGGAGTCCTCCATTGGGGTGTTGAAATTTTCTATTATTTGTATTCTTTTTTGTTGGGGTTGGGGGAGAGATTTTTCCTCTATTGAGGATATTGTGGCCCTTTAGGGCTCTTTGAGATCATAGGTTCCGTTTTTTTTGTATAGCTTGGGACGCGTTCCCCTTTTGAACTCCTTCTAATACATTTTACTTATCAAAAAAAAAAAAAAAAAAAGAAAGAAAAGAAAAGAAAAAAAGAGACATGGTTTATAATAGGAGAGAATGCAAAAAGATAATTCATGTGGCCGACCCCATTCGTATGGGACAAAGACAAGGATGATGATGATGACGACATTAAAGGGCCAATAAGAAAAAACACATAATTCACAGGGGTTTTGTGGAATTAAACCTTTTTTGTTTTTTCAATATATAGGGCAAACCCATCATTTTTGTTGGCTTATAATGCCTGCTGCCTGAATAACATTTTGGCCATACTTTATTATTTTTTTTAGTTTAGGGTGTTTATTGATACATTGGGGTGAATAACATTTTGGCCTTATTTTATTATTTTTGTTAGTTTAGGGTGTTTATTGATACATTAGGGTGAATAACATTTTGGCCTTATTTTATTATTTTTGTTAGTTTAGGGTGTTTATTGATACATTAGGGCAGCAATGTGAAAAACATGTATGGTTCATGGGGGTTTTGTGAAATTAAGCCATATATGTTTAGATATTGCTGACCAACTTTTTTCACAGATCTTAATTACCACAGGGTCAACTAGAAACTGTGATAGGAGCTCATGTTTGTCACAATTTTTCATTGTTAAATGGATAAAGTAATCCCTTTCATGTGTGTGTGTGTGTGTGTATATATTTCGGAATGAGGTTTTCTTACAAGTTGCAACTTTCCAGATTTTTCTTTTTATTTGGTAGAAAATAAAAGATAGTAACATTATTTTAGCCGACTGCGTATTTAACGCAGACATGGACTTTAGATCTCCTAAGTGCATCCCACACAGCAGTCGATATCGTTTGGTTATAGTTGTGCTCCATCCTCCTTACAAGTGGTCCTCTTCCTCCCCTATTTCCACTTGTCTTTGTGAAGCGCCGGGGTTCATTTGCTTTTTGGAATTAAGTTTCTGTGAGAGCTCTTAGGTGTTGCGCTGCCTTCTTTCTTATTGGCATGTATCGTAATTATCACCTTAAGGAAGTAAATTGGCATGATATTAACTTGCTCTTTTATGGGCACCGCCACCACCTTGCCATTGGCGCCTTTTCCCTATTTGCAATTATCTACCCTTTCATACTTTGTCATCTGTTGATATGTC
This sequence comes from Cornus kousa, assembly GCA_025631255.1. NCBI lineage: Eukaryota > Viridiplantae > Streptophyta > Magnoliopsida > Cornales > Cornaceae > Cornus > Cornus kousa. Next base: position 3,140 of record JAOTQH010261177.1, on the reverse strand, counting down.
CTTCAAAAAAATTACTATTATTCATTTATATGGGGGTTGGCAGGCATTAAAAAAAAAAAAAATCCGATGAATAAGATATAAAAAAATAATTATTATTCATGTATATGGGTTGGCATAAACGCTGTATTTCTCAAGTGGCAAGTGCTTCTTTGGGTCTGCCTGCATAGTTGTAGATTGTTCTGCATCTTTCTGCATCCACAGCATTACAGAATTCTTTGTACTTCCTGTCATGTATTAATGAGAGGATCTGAAAACATGTTACAGTTATATTCTTGGGATTTTTAACTTATTTTCAAGTGAAAGGAAGGGACAGTATATTGCTAAAGGCTCTTCTTCCACTATTGCTCTGAAAGATGTATTTGTCCATCCTTGTATGCCTCCTTTGTAAGCATTATTTGTTTTCATTTTACTAGTTTCTTCTCTATTGTTGTGTTACAAAGTCACTTCAAGACCTGCAGTCAACGCAAGGTTGGGTAGTTGACGTAACGCTCGTGATTTCTTGAAATGGCTTAAAAAGATTGTGGATCTTCCCAGTCTAAGACTCCCAGCAGTTCTTGTTGATTGTGGAGATCAACTGACACTTGGTATTACCATACAAGTCATGCTTCTTTTTCAAAAAAGAGACCTTCTATTCCTTGCTTATACACGTCTACTAGTTTAAATGTTTGTGTTATGGTATGTGAGTTTGCGGAATATTACATGATCCTCTACACTTATCAAGTCTTGTAAGAATGAGAGAACTTTACTTCCACCCCTTCCTCCTTTTGAGTACCTGTTGCACCACTCTGTTATCTGCTATTGCTATTTATTTCAGCTGTGGACGATCTAGGTCTTTATGGGTTCCCCGTGTGAAGTTTAAATGCATATGCATCTCTCTTAGGAAGACAAATGGTACTTCTTTGCTTTGACAATGGCACTTATCGTGGAATGGTTGAACATTTGACAATATTGAAATGGCTAAAATTTTTGCTTGAAGTTACCTAGGGCAAATATTCTTATGACACCTTATATAAAAAAACACTTCAGTAACTTCACCCTTGGATGTAGAGGCTTTCTATGTAAAGACCCTTTTGTTAGGGGGGAAGAATGTAATACCCCTAATTTTAAAAGGATAGTCTCGGTATTTAAATAAATTGTTTGATCTTAAATAAGAGTCTATCAATTTAAGAGTAAAGTACAGGTTGAGCTTTCTTACTATACAATGACTGCTAAGAAGTAAAAGTGAAGGCCAACGACAATGGATAGGAGCTAGCTTTAATTTATGTAGGGGCGGAATTGAAGTGAAGAAACTGAGTTCATGCCAAGATGATTTATATGGAGGGATAATTTTGTTGATGCATTCCTATTTGATAGTTATTTGGCATTAGCAACATTCCGCCATGTCCCTGTGTCTTAACCTCTGGGAGATGAGATGACAGTCACCTATACATGACATGTGCTCAAGTCAAGTAAAGCAGGTGAAGGACAATGATGTTATAGAAAGTCAAAGGCTCAAGGATAATGTCTTGGAAAAAAAATTGAAATCTGACATCCAGGAATCACCTGTACCTGACATGCATTCTTGTTGAGAATTAAGAAGAGCTTTGATTCGGCATTATTAACTTTCAGCTCTATCACCTTGTCTTGATACTTTGGGGATGAGATGACCTCAAAATGTTGGCACTCACCCGTACTTGGCACACACCTAAGCTCAAAGTAAAACTAGTAAAGGAAGAAGATGTTATAGAAAGTCTACAGCTCAAGGATTTTGTGGAAGTGCATTTCCAATTATATGTCCTGCCTATGGTGTTGTTAGGTTTGTTTCCAATCTTTCCCTTCTAGCTTAAGAATTATTCCAATCTTTCTCTTCCGGCTAAAGGATTCTGTTTTGGGAAAAAATTGAAATATAGTTATCAAAAAAAAAAATACATTGAAATATAATTCAGGACACATATATATTCTGGAAAATGAGAGCCATGTTGGTTGGTAATGTTTTAAAAAATGGAAGTGTATCTGGAATCGGTTCGGAAATTATTCCAACAGAAACTTGTAATCCATTTAATAGGCAGTCCCATTGGTTATTTCTTTTGGGTTGGGGGGTCCTCTTTTTAAATGTTTTTTCCCCACTTCTAAAACTTGAGTTCAGAAGTAACTATAAGACAGCAGCATTCTCAGATGCCTAGCTTTTCTCCTTGTTAAGTTTTTGGAAATAGAAACGGAAATGGAATCCTCAGGGCGAGAAAGGAATCTTTGTATCTCAATAAATTGCATTCAAATCTTTAGAAGGTACTAAAAATTTGGAAATGGCTTACACAATCTTGAGATCTCTCGAGAGTTGAGATACGTTCCTCTGTTTCTCTCTCTGTCTGTCTGTGTATGTTTTTTTTTTTGGGAGGGGGGGGGTGGGATTTCTTGTGCCCATGAGCAGTTGAAAATTGATGCATATTGTTGACAGGCCAAGATTAGTCATCAACGACTGTACCTCATATCATTGTAGTTGGTGTTGCACCCGATGTATTTGGAGGCCCAAAGAGAAACCTGATGTTTTGGGTTCAATGAAGAGAGTACCAAATTATAGCTCATCGGCTAATTTAGATTGGAATTCAATTTATCGAATAGAAGTTGCAAGCTAGTCAAATTTGTACTCCATCAAGTTTGAATAACTGTAGACCTGTTCTCAAAGCTGGGTGTAAAGCCTGGTTATGACATTGTTCCTCCTCCGAGGAAAATGTTGAAAAGCTAAATTCTAACAGTATGTTTATCATGCTCGAGGATAGTTTTATTTTTGTATAATAACTCCAGACTCTTTAACACCTTTCCATTTTCTCATATCATTTTGCATCTTCTAAGTCCATAAATCTAAGCCTTAGTCATTTAATTGCTTTTTTTTTTTTTTTTTTTTTTTTCCCCCCTTTATAAACCAACACAACCACCACCACCACATGGAAGGAAGAAGGAGCTCTACTTCCCTATTTCTCGCTTTTTCCATGCTGCATGATATTCCATCATCCCTCTTCTGAACATGTACCTTGCTTGTTTAGTACTTTCCTTTTTTTTTTTTTTTTTTTTTTTTTTTTTTGTGTTAAAATATTAATTTTAAATATGATTATAAAAAAAATAAGGAAAACCCATTAATATTTGAAATAAACACCAAAAAAAAA
>JAOTQH010261158.1:0-11240 GCA_025631255.1 Cornus kousa | reverse complement strand
AAGATGACTCTATTTCAAGCTTTGTATGGACATCCTCCCCCCACAATTCGCTCGTATGAACCAGGTTCTATTAGTGTACATGTTGTGGACCTCACTCTTCATGATCATAATCAAGTTTTGAATCTTTTGAAGGAGAACATCAAGAATGCTCAACATCAAATGAAGGTTATTGCTGATCGGCATTGGGTTGAACGTTTTTTTGAAGTGGGAGATTGGATTTACTTACGTTTCCAGCCTTATCATCAAAATACATTTGCAAACCGAACTTCCAATAAACTTGCACCTTGATTTTATGGCCCATTTCAAGTCCTCCAACGCATTGAACCAGTTGCGTATAAGCCTGACCTCCCACCTACAAGTAAATTGCTCCCTATTTTTCATGATTCCCTTCTCAAGAAAAAGTTGGGATCCACCCCTTCAGTCGCACCTACACTTCCCCCTATAACAGATCATAGTTCCTCCAATTAGGTTCCATTGAAAATTTTGGATCGTGCCCTATTTAAGCGTCGCAATCAAGCAGTTACTCGTTTCTTAGTATAGTGGGTCGGCCACCCAGTGGAAGATGCAACTTAGGAGGACTATTATAATTTTTGTCCCCAGTCTCCAGAATTTTCGGCTTAAGGGCAAGTTGATTTTTTAGACGGGCAGGACTGTTAGGGTTCCTAGAAACCAATCCTTGTATTCCCCTATTTTCAGGCATTTTTATCATTTTGTTAGTTGATATTTTTATCGACAATTATAGGTGGTTGTTCAGGTTTATCATTCTGTTATCACATAGTTAGGTAGGATAGGATTCCTTCCTTAAAGAAGGAAATTTGAGTAAATAAATTCAGAACTTGTAAGCCTATTTGGGGCATCTGAGAAAAGTAATAAGAGTGTTCTTTGTGGGAAGATGACCCATCAAATTTGTCTTTGTTTTTGAGGTTTTGAACCTACCAAACAACCACTCCCATCTTCTTTTCACAATCCAACACCAGAGAATCAATTAATGCCACAACCAAAAATAGTCAATAATCACTAGAACCCCACACCATCCTCGACCACCATTCACCAGGAAATTTCTCTTCGGTGAGAGTTCCGATGCGGGTGAGGCAAAGGAAGATGCAGCGATGGCTTCAATCATGATGGTGGGTGAGGTGCAGCTGAAGATTAGAAGAAATGAGAAAAATAAATAAATAAATAAATAAATAATGGGTTATACTTGGGATTAGGGGACAATTCTCAACTTAATTTTACTTTTTTTAGACAGGTGTCATAATTTTATTGGGCCACGTCATCACTGTCTCAAACCATGGTGACAAGTGTACGTCGTGTTATGTGTGTGTGAAGTATGCATATATATAATTGTTGGCTCCAAAACAGTGGACTTTGCAAGAGACATATTTGTATGTTGTTTATTTATAAGGCCCATGACATATGTATTTCTAAGAATCCTGAACTCGAAAAAATGCCCCAAACAATTCTCGAAACTCACCCGACACATTTCAAGGCGTTTGGCATGCAAAACGAAGTGATAAATTACGAAACGTCACAATAGGAAATGAAGGTTTGGGTTGACGCAAAGCCCACTTACAGGCTTACAAAGTAGAGAGTGTCTTTTTTCTCTTTTGGTATGAAAGATAAAGAACTACGGATAGAGAAAGGATATTTGAAAAATTGTCAATACATATATATCTATATCTATATCCATACTTATTATTAAAAAGTGTAAGGAGTTTAAGTATTTTAGTAATTATTTATAAATATAAAAATTATTTATTAATTAATATAAAAGAAATTTTAAAAGAATTTCTACAAAACTCTAACACAAATTACATATTTAGTATGAATTTTTATTTTTTCAATTAATATAAGGTTTTAGAAGAGTTTATGTAAAACTCTATCAAAAATTACCTATTTAATATGGGTTTTTATTTTTTCAATTAATATAAGGTGTTTGGAAGAGTTTCTATAAAAAAAAATACTCAAATTATCTATATATTATGAGGTTTTTAATAAAATAAAATCTAATTAGATACGAAAATATAAATAAAGAGTTCAGATACTATAATTAATAGTTTTTATAAAACTCTAACACAAATTACCTATTTATTATGAGTTTTATTTATTTATAATTAATATAAGGTGTTTAGAAGAGTTCCTATAAAACTCAAATTATATATTTATTATGAATTTTTTTAATAAAAATAAATTTAATTAGTCAAGAAAATATATAATTTATTATTGTAAATATTTTGTAAATTGTTATCATAATTTAATAATGTAATCTACTTATCTTAATTAATATATTAGTGTAATTATTTAAAAAAATTAATTTTAATTATCATTAAAAAAAATATTTATTTAATTACTTTGTTAAATTTTAATTTTAAATTAAATTTTACTCGGGTGCAACTTACGTTTTACTAGTATCTATATATGCATGTATAAAGTCACTCTGGTCAAATCATGTAAGAGGAAGACATAGTCTTCTTGCCGAAAGTAAACTCACAAATGAAAGATTTTTTGAATTAAAAATGATTAAAAATATATAGAAAAGTAATTTCATTATTCAGGCCCTATGAAGCACGGATACGGACACGGGACACGGGTACGATACGACACGGATACGGCGACTCGGTAAATTTCAAAAAAATAGGATACGGACACGGCGGAGATACGCTTATAAAATTATATATATATATATATATAGTTATATATTTAAAATATAATTACTAGAATCTTGTACAGATAAATAAAATAACAACAAAGAACAAAATCAATTTCAATAATTTCATTTTTGTTATAAGAAAAATATAGACAAGACAAAACAAAAAATAAATGACCAATCAAGTTGATCCAAATTCCAAATCAAGATGTGCAGAAGAGACATAACTATAATGAACTAAATATGCATATGAATAAACATATATACTTTCAGTCTTTTATAAAGTCTTGTTCATGTAACTTACATATATATATATATATCTTGCTCATATAAAGAGATAATTGAAGAAGAGGAGAGACTGATAGAGGAGTCAGAAAAAATAAATTTTATCCAACAGAAGTGTCGGATCGTGTGTCCGAGCCTCGGACACGGGTGTCCAATAAAAAATAATATTTGGACACTTCACAGAAGTGTCGGATACGAGTTTCGGTGTTCGAAAAGTGTCTGACACGGGTATAGAACCCCTAACAGAAGTGTTTGTGCTTCATAGTTCAGGCCACTTGATACGGATGCTGGGAGGAAAGTGGAATTATCCAAATCAGAGGCGGTGCGGGCATAATTTGCCCTATTTGCAAAGGAGGTAACGGTAATTAACCCTATTTTATATTATATATTTTAAATTAGAGCAGTGATAGAGAAACCGAAGCTTTCTACCGAAAAAACACCGAACTTGCCACGTTAACCTGATTAGACGTGAAACAATTCCTTATCATTTATTTTACGTTTTTCTCCCCACTTTCCCTTTCTCTCTCTATCTCTTTGTTTCTCTTTCCTCTCTCTATTTGGATCATCTGGTTGTTTGTCTGCTTCATTAATTCTTTTCACAATTCATCTCTCTCAAAATGTGGTCGTCATGCACAAGAGTTTCCATTACAAGAGACATTTATTCTCTTACAGAATGAAAATATACTTGTAAAGAAAACCAATTTATTTTATTTTTTTTTAAAAAAAAACTACGCAAAAGAAGAGAAAGGGATAAATTTTCTTAAAGTTTTCCTTTGATTTGTTTGGATACAAAATCCAAAAGAAAGAAACTACGGTTGCAGCCAAATTTTTTTTCCCTTTTGTTCTTTTTTTTCTTTTTCTTTTTTTTTTAGAAGAAATTTTAATGGTTTTATTCTTTTACCTTCAATTTTGAGAAAATTTTCTTCTAAAACAGCTTCTTCGCCAGTAAGCAATTGAATAAGGAGGAGAGATCTCCTTGGCCTACTCTATTAGAATGTTTGTCATTGGTCTTCCCTTTGATGCTTCTTCTTGCGGATGTGTTATTGACGAATATAGGGCTTATTTGGAATCAATTCCGACATTTCACTTATATGTCATTAGACTAGCTCTTCAAGGTGAACCAGAATAGAGAGAGGGAAGAGCCAAGAAGGGAAGCAACTAAGCAAGAAAGAGGAGAGAGAAAGGAAGAGTAACAGAGGAGAGAGAAACATAGATGTAGCATCTTACGCACTGTACAATATTAGAAAATATAACCTGACGTGGATAAGCCACGTTAGATTCGGCCTATAATTCGGGTGTGTGTTTCGTTCGTCTATCATTTTCCTTTAAATTATGACAAAATTGCTCACGGGTTGTTGCGCTAGGTCGAGATTTCAACCCGCCCAAAATTAACCACTAGTCCGAACAATATAAGGCTCCGAGGATGTTACATATATATATACACCTGATAGAGAAAGAGACTCGGTAGAGAGGAGAGGAGACGATGGCGAACGCGGATGTGGAAGCGGTGGACTTCGAGCCCGAAGACGACGATCTCATGGACGAAGACGGTGCCGTCGACGTAGATGCGTCGCCCAAAGCTCAAATCCGCCATCACCGGCGCTCCAAAGAAAACCAAAGGCCGTGGCTTCAGAGAAGAGGCTGACACCGAGCGCAATAACCGCATGGCCGGTCGTTTCGACTCCCTTGACTCCGATGGCGGCCCCGGTCCCGAACGATGTAAGTTCATTCTCTCTCTAAAACTTCCAAAACTAGGGTTTTTTTTCCTGTTAATTTATGATTTTTGTACGTTATTGTGTTGCTTTTTGGGTTGCATTATTGTCCTTAAATACCCTTTTTGGTTGCTGAAAAGCCGGAGGAATGAAAAATGAAAAAAAAAAAAAAAAACCCAGCTTGAATTCATGTTTTTTAGGTTTATTTTCTGGTGATTCTTAATAATTGGGTTTTTGGTTTGAGTTTTTTATGGTCTGAGAAGCATGGATTAATATTAGAAATTCTACCCCATTTGATAGTCATAAACATTAAAATATATATATATATAAGGAAAAGTTGAAATCTGATAGATCTGATTGTCTAGACATCTTTTTTTTGCTCTTTATTTTAAGGTTTATGCTCTTGTTCCTTTAGTCTAGATGATAATAGACTAAAGAGGATGGGAGCCTACATTTTGGTGTAAGCTTGGGGAAAAATCTTAATCTAAAAAAAATAAAAAATATAACGGGAAGTAGGGAGTTTGGGATAGCAACAAAAGTTTTGGTTTTGAGTGTGGCTGGAAACCAAAGAGAAAAAGAATTAGCAAACGAAGTTGGATAGAGGTATTACAAAGTCTTGCATTTGAGGCTATATTCGCTCTCTCCTCCTTTCCTTCTGAGTGTGGGTAATATGAGGCTTTTTCTTGTTCAAGGATTATTTTCATTTAATATTAGGACACGGGCTTTTGTATTTATGACATTAGATTATTATGGTATCATGTTATACATTTTGAGTAATGATTCTATTTTGATTAATAATTTTATGTAGTAGTGAATTTCATTGTCTAATTTATATAGTTACACTGGCATGTGAAATTCCAACCATGCATACGGAGGATGTGGCAAATTGATTATGCTTTACAGAATTTGACTTATTAAAAAGAAGTTTAAGCTTTACAAAATTTTAATCTGGTTTGCTACCTTAATGCCTGGTATAAGAAGACTTCTAATTTTACTCAAATTAGTGGTTTTGGAAATCATCTTAAAACAATTAATTTACATAAACTTTATTTGGGCTAACACGAAACCATAATAAACTTTTCATGTGTCAAAGATTCAAATTATCAATTGGCAAGTATTAGGTTGTTAATGGAGCTTCTTGATAGGAAATTCTGTTGATTGAATCTCTAGTATGAATGTATGTTTTGATTGAGAGCTAGCAATCCAATCATCTAATTCAATTAAGTAATTTGGATTCAATGAATTAGTAAAGAAGGCTATATTGAGGTCCATCATCTAGTTGCACAACTGGTCATAGACGGAATGGGTATTAGCTCTCTCTCTCTATATATACATATGTTGACTATGATCTAAGGAATGAGCTTATCCCAAGCTTCATTTGCTTGTTTAGTTTTTGAGCTAGCCTGAAACCTATTGCTTGGCTCAACCAGGCTTGTGAAATAAAGGTTAACAGTAATTAGTGATTTACATATTAAGATTATAATATTGTGCTGTGATCAAACATTGATAATTGATGACTTGAAATATACACTAAGACTACTGGAAATTCTCTTACTGAAAGGTACTCTAGATATTTTAGGAAGTTTGGTTTTCTTACCAACGTGTCACTATAGATGTGAATTTTCATTACTTAAAACAATTTCGAACTGGATTAACCAGAATTTTCCTGAAAATACCGGATCTTCACTACAATTATGATATTTGGTTCTAACAATGACCTAATTATATATATATATATATATATATTTGGTTCTACTCAACTTTCCTGTTATCCTTAACAGTTAAATCAATCAGAAGTTAATCTTATATAGTTATTACGTATGCATAATTGTTTCAATTGGTAGTAATATTGTCTGCTGTGAAATATTTGTATTATTACAGATATTAAATGAAAATTTAATTGTGTCGGAAGTTGAATAGCATTTTATTTTTCAGGGATTACATTAAAGTTTATAGAGATGTTTTCTATATAGAAGTTTTACTGCTTGTGAATTTGTACAGCCATTGAAGGATGGATTATTCTGGTCACTGGAGTTCATGAAGAGGTGCAGGAGGATGCTCTCTCAAATATATTTGGTGAATTTGGTGATATTAAGAATTTGCATTTGAATCTTGATCGGCGAACTGGATTTGTCAAGGTGAGCGTTCTTTTGTTATTTTAAGAATGGACAACTAGCATTTATTTGAATGCGTTGATGGGAAATAAAATTGTACCATCGAACATTTTAGAACCATTTTTTTATACTGAAACAAAATGCCTTTGTTCTTGTACATTCTTTGTTTGCTATTGATAGAAGTTAATTATGTGTTTGAAGAATTATTCATCAATATATTATTGCTGGTCTTATGCTTTATTTTTATGTTACTTTTTGCTTTTAAAGATTGACACATGCTTAATACTCATCTCGTATCAACTACTATATGTAGTCATTGCTTAATTAATAGTTGTTGAAGATGATATCAATTCACATTATTCAGACCTCTCATCTATACAGGCCATATGCTAATCATAATAATGCCTAGTACTTTTTTGATAAGTAAGATTTCATTAAAGAGCGCAAACAACATACTTAAAGAGCCACAGAATATTACTTATCAAAGAATAAAAGAGCCATAGAATATGAAAAAAATTACATGACTTGAGATGCAGTTAGTTTTTGTTCCTTAAAAACTTTGGAACAATTGTATGCTGGTGGTAAGCAGTGATGGCAACGATAGTTGAACCATATATTTTGGCTGCATGTTTTTCCCTCAAAATGAATCTTGTTAGGACAGGTGAAGGGTTGTGGACTTGTGGTTACCCTACAATCCTCTACTTATACATCCTTGATCCTACTTTCAAGATTGTTCATCAATCTTCTTACAAAAGCTTATTAACTTTGTATTAGGTATTGTAGTTTTTGTATTCTATGTGTGCGCTCCCCTTTTTGAGCATTTTTAATGAAATCTTACCTATAAAAATATATCTATATATATTCTAAACTAGTTGAGCTGAGCTGCTTGAGCAGTTGGCTTTTCATGATTGGTAGAAAGATTAATGAGCTTCAAAAAGAAGGTCAAGCTTACCTTGTTTATTTCGTAAGTGGTTTCGAGCAAGTATTACTTGAACTAATTTGATCCCATCTCAATTACTTATTTTATTTGGTCTTAGAAGTCACTGGCTTATTGAGTTGAGTTTGAGCCAAGCTCAATAAATTAACAAGCTTTAAATGTGATGAGGTCGGCTCATTTATCTTGCACTACGTTAAATGAGCTACTAATGTCAGTTGTATCTTTCTGTGCTTTTGGATTTATTTAAGGACTCATGGTGAAATTGTAATATTAATTTTGTAAATTTTTTCTAGAGGAAAAAAATGTCGGTTACATTTTGTGTTCAACATTGACAATTCAGTCATTTTAAACTAATAATGTAACAAAAGGAACAAAACAGTGGAGTTGGACGGATATCCCTTACTCATATCCGAGCATCATGTGTCTGATACGGATTATTACATCCATTTTTGAAAAGTAACCTAGAGCAGCCTCTAATTAGCTGACCTTTACCCAAGCTAAAGTGTGAATAAATTTATCTATCCTAAAAAAAGAATATCGGATTTGCAAATATGCTTATTAGGCGTATGTCCAACCATACATCAGAAGTGGCGAACACATATCCCTTGCTCATATCTGAATATCACCTGTCTGACACGGATCACTTCACCCAATTTTGACAAACAACCTAGAATAACCTCTAATTAGCTGACCTTGACCCAAGCTTAAGTTAGCTTGGTTTATCTTTCATCCACATGCCCGTTATTTTTTCCCACTACTTCAATGTAATGCTGGATAAGCGGACACGGTGAATTATGATACCTTCATGTGTCCCCATCAATTCTCAATGTTAATAGGTAATACCTCTAGCATGCCTTGCGGACTAAATTTGGGCCTCCGCCTCTTATCTAGATTCTGAAACTGTTGACACATATTACGATGTAATTTTGTCCAAAAATGGAACTGTTCATCGCTTTTTCTGATGTTTGCTCCTACGTCATGTCAAACCTTGTGGGCTTTGATATGGAAATGAACTGTCTTATATCGCTAAAGCTCAATCTATCGTTTTTGTAACAGACTGACTGTATGAACTTTGACATCTGGAATATATATTAGTAGGAGCTTATTCTGTAGAATGTTAGCCTCGTCTTCACTCATTTATAATTAATAAATTGGCTGTTATTAAATATAGTATTTTATTTTTCTCATGACTGGTAAGAGTCATTCACAGGTGCAATGCAGTAGTTACCATTGATATGCCTATTTGGTTTTAACTTTTAGTTTTGTTCATGTAATTAACTTGAAATGATATCTCGTGGAAGGCAGTAATCAGTGTTGAGGATTTTGTCCCCTCCTCAAGTATGTTGAATATGATGATAATCTTCTGCTGCTTTTCTAATTTATTGCGGGTACAATACTTGGTTTGATTCTTAATGGCAAAGATATTTTTATGGAGGTGTTGTATACATATTACATAGTATATTCAGATATTAGTAACATGGATAGTTATAAAATGTTCCAAGATACATTTATTTTGATGCTTTCTAGATGGATGATATTTTTAAAATGCCACACCCATGTATGTAACTTTTTGTATTCCAATTGTCAATTTTGTAAAGACGTATTAAAAAACGTTTTAAGAGGGGAAGTGTCCCAAGAACTGTACAAAAATGGGAAAAAAAACAGGGAAAAGAGGAAGACCTATGGACCCAAAAACTCCAAAATATTCATGATCTCGTCTAAACAAATACAATCTCAACCCATTCTCCAACTAGAAAGAGAGCAAATAATAGCAAACTTAATGCCCCAATGGTACTACTCTAACTATTGTTGGGATCTCTAAGTGGGATTTTCAGTCATTTATTCTTTGTCTTTCCCTAACGAGTGATAATGTTTCGACTGTGTTGGGCGAGTGAAGTGCCCCATAAGCTACAAGGGCGAACTATATGTATAAATTCCGTGAGCAGCGGTTGAACTAACGTTCCAAGTGCATCCAGCATGACCCTTTTAGCAATGTCGTCTCTCTTATTTGGAGTATATCTAAAATTATTTTTTCTTTTCTTAATAAACTATTACTTAACCACAAGGGATTGGCCTAGTTGGAAAAAACTTGGGCCCTAGTGCCTCATGAAGCATTAGGTCTTAGGATTAATTCCTGCTAGGTGCAAACAATTCCTTGGAGGGGGGTGTGCGAGTACCAACTAGGAAAAAAAAATTAATAAACTATTATTTAGTTAAAAAATTTAACATTTTTTTCTACCTAAAGATTTGTTTTTCTAAATATTTTCCAAAAGTACTTGTAAGATTTTTTGTTCTTGAATTATTTATTACTACATTTCATTAAACGTGCTTTAAACGTTATCTGACTATTATACACCTAGTAATGAAAAGATAACTGAATAGGGAAAATGAACAGGAAGAAGTTAAGATATAATCATTCGACGGTCTCAGACAATTGGACGTGGCTTCAGAGAGAATATAAATACATACAAATTTATATATATATATAGATATATAGCGAGAGAAGGGAGAAAGAAAAGAGTAGAAAGCTACGATGTTTATTATATTAAAGATCGAAAACAAAATGTATAAGATAGATCAACGATGACCATACTTTGACTCCTTTGCTAGCAGCATGCATGCTTTAACAGTATGAGTACGAGATCATGCATGCTTAAACAATTTCATACTCAGCCAGTGAAAATATACAGCAACCACAAGATTTGGAAGAGTCAAGGGCACCAAAAGGCAATAATAACTGTCATAAAAAACAAAACTAATCAGGGAAATATGAATAACAAAACATTATAATGTAATTACTGAAAACAATTAAAAATTCAATACATAAACACCAACGACAAACACTCACACACACAGTCCATGTAAAGCCGAAACATTGGCATTTTGAACCCACTCCCTTTTGCACAAAATTGAACTGAAGTTCTACTACAAAGCTCCAGCTGTAAATGGAAAAGGCAAATGCCAATCCAACCTATGGTACGAATGGATTGCAATTGGGTTGAAAATTATTGAGATACAATCTTCCGCAACCTAACTCAACCCAAACATGGTATACCGCATCCATAGACAAATGTAGCACATACTATAATTGCATTTATATGAGAAGTATACAAGTTACAGGATAAAACTAAAGAATAAGAGCAGCTGAATATATAAGACCTGCAAAGTGCTTCTTATATCTAAAAGTTATTCTATATGACTTCCAACAATATTATGTGATAAAATGTTCAAACTTAAAGTAGTTCCAAAATGATTTTGCACTATAGGATTAACATCATAGAAAAGTAAATGTATATTGATATATTAAACATGAAAGAAAAAACAATTTTCAGGCATAAACGCACCTAATGTCTGTAGTGCATTTTTGATATAATACTTCAGAAGTTCGTAACAGCATATATTTTTGTAATTAAAAAAAATTTTAAAATCAGTCTCTGTAAGCACCTATTTTTAAACGTAATACAAAACAAATTAAATCAGAACAAGAATCATTTTCAAAATAATTAAATAAATAAAATTCTCCATTTATGTTACATCCTTTCTCC
>JAOTQH010261148.1:0-11240 GCA_025631255.1 Cornus kousa | reverse complement strand
GTTCGACTTACCCGACCAATAGCCCTATTTTACAATGATTCGTGCTATTGCGAAGAGGGTTGATTATAATTGAAATCAATCCGTCGATCAGTTTTGCCTTTCTGTTCTCTCCCAGACTCCTCTATACTTCTCTCTGTTCTTTGTATGTCGTGAATAGAGTTCTAAAACCCTAAACCGAACGTAATCTATATATTTGTAGGTTTACACCAAAACTCTAGTTTAACTAAACCCTAAACTGAAAACTCGGCCCATGGAAAACCTAATTAATGTTTACTTATATCGACTACATACGTGACTTCTTAAAAGAACCCTAAACTAATCTAAATCATTAAACGAAAACAAATAATTAAATTACAATAGTGATTCCAAGAATTAAAATTATGTCAATGAAGATAGAAAAAAAACCTAATTGAATAACCAATTAAATAAACAACTAAATAACATGATTAAATTAAATACAACCATCAAATAAAACAAGTCATTAAATAATACACCATTAATTCATAATTAAAATAGCCAAATTCACAATTAAATAAATAAAATGAAATTTAAACAATTAAATAAATTCTAGGACTATCCTTGTTAAATTAGGGGTATTACATGCTCTAACAAATAGATCAAACTTATTTTTGCCACTTGAGTTGCTCTTTCCCTTCGAAGTACCAATCCCACCATCACTAGAACCACCTTTTTGAGTTTTCACATATAAACTTTTTGTATTGTTACTTGAAGAATAATTAGTAACATAATCGTCAAAGAGTTTATATAACGTCTCATGAATTGAGGTGATGTATTTAGAAACTTCAATCTCATTATAGATCTTAGGAAAACAAAATTCAATCAGCTTTATCATGTATCTTGGATCCAAAACATCACCAATGGCTATGAGGAAATTACAATCTGCCCAATACTTGTCAAACTTCTCCTTCATCTTATCAGCCATTGCCCGAAAATAAATATTTTTATCAACAGACTTTTGATCCAATAATTGCTTTACCCTCTAAATTTTAGTCTAAAATAAGTTTGATGTTGGATGGTCACTTCCTGATATAATGTTTGTAACATATTCAAACACTCCTAAAAACTTACAAACTTTTTTTGCTCTCTCCCAATCAACAGAAGATGGCAACTTGGATCCCTATCATAATACCTTAGAATGACTTCTTTAAACTTTATTGTTGTAACTAACATTTCATAAGTTGAATTCCAACGTGTTGGAACATCCAAAATCATTTTTTTTTTTCAACTAGCTGTAGTTGTTTCACAATTTCTGCAAACTTCAATGAGTGTGCCTCCGACGCTTTCAAGTACTTCACACTCTCACGAATGTTCTCATTGACAGTTGGAATTTCATCCAGCCCATCCTACACAATAAGGTTTAAAATGTGTGCACAACATCATACATGAAATATCTTTCCACCTAAGGAAAGTTTGCCTTTCAAACTAAAGTAATCTTTTAAAATCCTCACAACTATATCATTGTTAGTTGCATTATCAAATGTTATAGTTGACACTTTATTTTTAATTCCCCAATCAGTTAAACACTAAGAAACAACATCAGATATGATGAGTCTAGTGTGTGGAGGAGGCACGTCACAAAAGCTCAAAATACGTTTTTGTAGCTTCTAATCAGAATCAATGAAGTGACATGTAATGACCATATATCCAATTTGTTCTCCAGATCACCAGTAATCTCCCGTGAGGTTAACTCCACTAACATCCTTTAAAAATCCTTTCAACCTTATCTTTTTTAGCTCATAAGTAGCTATGTAATCATTTTTTAATGTGGTGCGTGAAATCTTTTGATAATATAGAGTGGCAGTTCTCATAAATTCATTAAACAACTCATGCTCCATCATATTAAATGGATATTCATACACAAGGACCATATAAGCAACAACTTCCCTAACTCTTGCATGGTTATACTTGAAATTTGTAAGATTTCCTTCCCCTTTAGACCTAAGCTTGTTTGCTGATAGTATTTTTTTGCCTCTTATCAGATAGTTGGCGACATAAACAAACATTTAAGTGTCGATGAAATTGAGTGGTAGAACCCTTGTCATTTTTTGAGAGTCGAGCTTTGCAATAGATGCATTCTGCCTTCAAAGAACCATCCGCAAGAACAACATCTTGAAACTCTTTCCAAGCAAGAGATGTTCTCTTCCTTTTGACTTTTTCAAATGCTTTGTTCAGCTCATCAGCCTCATTACCCTCAATATGAATGATTGGTGTCTCATTTTGCATATTTTCAGACATTCTAATGTAGAATTAAGAATATGCAACATCAAATAATTTAGAGTTAATAAAGAGAAATTATGAATAGAAGAATTTTCAGATTATTTAATAAAGAAAATGAGAGATACGTTCAAATTTTCTCTAAAAGAAAAAACCCTAACTCTTTCAAAGAAAAAGAAAATTCCTAATTTTATACATAAAGGTTCAATAGATGAAGAGATAAAACAAAACAAAAAATAACAAATCGGTAAGAATAAACACCCCATTTATGTAAAGATATTTGAGAGAGAAGCTAAAAGAAGTGAGGAAGTAAAAAAATTTGACTTACAAAGAAGATGATTGGTATTGTTGTGGGGCAAAACGAGCAACCGAACCAGTTGTGTGAGTAAAGAAATTGAGAAAGCAAGAATGCAAGATGAATCATGAAACACCTTTAAAAAAAAAAGATGAATCATGAATATGATTATATAAGATTTCAGATCTATAAATGAGATTTGAAGAGTAAGTAGTGGGTTTTTATGTATCAGTGCAACATGTGGATAGTCAGACTGAGAGAGCCTAAGTTCTAGTCTTCTAGACTATAATGGTGGCAGGCTAGCAGGTTTAAAATTTTGAGTACTCCAATTTTTAGACTAGGAAGTCTAGGATAGTAGGATGACATAGTGGCAGATTTAAAAAATGTTCAATACTTTTGTATATTTATATTATAATTGGGTAATGGGTATGTGTATATATATATATATATATATTATAAACGAGTATGTTCGTGAACACATTATCGAGTCTAGTTCGTGAATGGTTCATGAACAAACGAATTGAGTCTACTGATGTTCAAACTCGGCTCATTTATAAATCGAGCCTTATAATTCGGCTCAAGCTCAGTTCACTTATTAAATAAATGAGCTCGAGCCGAGTATTGTTTATTCAGTTAGCGAATGGCTCGGCTCATTTGCAGCCCTATATGTATTGTGGTCGGGTTAATGTCTTATGTATTTGAAGTCTTCAACTTACATTAAATTTTGGTGTGCTAGATCACTGAATTGGTTAGAATGTGGAGTATTAGACACTTGATTAGAATTGTGTTGGACCAAGAGGTGGTGAACTGGTTAATTTTAAAACATTCTTCAGCACAACAAGATCAATGTTGATAAGCAAATACAATGAATACAAGGTATGTAAGGAAAACCATCTGAATACAGAAAAACCTTCGTTCTTGAGCTGATCCAATATAAGCTCCACTAGTTGTATGCAAGTAGTTACACACTTAGTTGTCTCACATTCTGCACACACCATTGTACAAGTTGAAACACTATCTTTCACAGCTTCTACACACACACTAGCTCAGCATAGTGCTCACAACCACTCTCCCTGTCCTAAGCACCGTTGCTTGGATCCTGTAAACTCTCACAGCTCACCAAATACATATAAAAGAGTGAATATCAATAATATTCAAGCTTACACAAAAGATAAAAGTGGTTATGCAGCTCAAAACAATAATTTGCAGCCTTTAAAACCCTTTATGCAAACACTAGGGTTTGGGGGGTAAATTTAGAAATTAATATCCCAAAAATTTTGAGATCACTCCTACAGCCTAATATCACCATTACAGACATGCTCAAATGATAAACAAGATAAGTACAACATATGAAACATAATTCAACATCAATAAGGCCTTGACAACTTCTATATAATGAAGAACTAGGGTTTTGGTAGGTAGAAACCACAAGTGACCAAAGTTCTATCCAAAATCCAACTTCAACAGCCTTGATTCATCAATACAAACTTGTTAGCATATAGATTTAACATTGTATAGCAAAATATAAATAATTTATATATAAATCACAAGGCTAAACTAGAAAATAGCTCAAATCATAGGTCTAAAAAAGTGAAAATCATTTACAACATAGTATGGCTCAAGAACAAGAGCTCAACAAATGTACATTGCTCAAATATACCTGTCCCAACCTTGAATTAGCACCACAACAACCTTAGGCTCAAAATGAACCTTCAAACCAGCCCTTACACCAGCAAAACTTGACAGCAAATGAACTCTATGATGAACACAGCAATAAGGATCAATTTAGTGACATTTCTATAAAGATTTCAGGTTTAGATCATCATTAAGGACCTTAGAAATGTTGGTTCATATGAAGCTCTTGAGAAGGGTTCAATACAGGTCACTATTAGGGTTTTACAAGAGGCTCAATTCAATAGAAATGCTATAATATCATATATATACTCAAGAATACAATTCAAGTCTTACTACAAGAAGGTTATACAGATGGCACCTGTAGATAATCTTTGGCTAAAGAATGATATGACATTGTTCATGTGAATAGGCTCAGCTATTTTGTCCTCTAGTATACTGATAAGCGTTGAATATTGTATATTCGTGCTCCTAAATATACATATATTAAGACCTAAAGTAATACTTCTATCCATTGTTAGATTGATTTATGTTTATTGTGTGTTTATAGGTAGTTTCCCAAAGAAACGGTTAAAACCAAGACTTTTTACTGAAAAGACTGATATCGAAGCTTACAAAGTCGTTGTTGGTCATTCAAAGCAAGCCAAGAGCTTAAATGGTGAAGTTTGGAGGAATTCAAGTGCCAAGGCTTGAGCCTAAGTTCTAAGGCTCGAGCTCTGCAAAAAAAAGAAGAAAAATCAATAAAGGTATTAAAGCTCGAGCCTTGTACCTCCATAGTTCGAGCCCTATACAATGGTGCTCGAGCCTTACCCAAGGGTTCTCAAGCCTTTGCCTAAAAGCTTGAGCATGAGGCATTGGAATTTGAAGAGTTAATTTCAAGAAAGCCAAGCTCCTAGGACCTCATGCCAGACCTCAAGGGATTGAGCATTGTCATTCAGAGCTTGAGCCCTGAGCCTTAAAGCTCGAGCCCTGAGCCTTAAAGCTCGAGCCCTATGAAGCAAGGATTGAACAATGTTAAAAAGAAGAAAACCAAAAAATATTTTATGTGTTGATGAAAAACACGCTTCGAAAAATAGTTGAAGAAATTTGACTAAGTATAAAAGTGAAGATCGAACACCATTCTTTGAAGCTCAAGCCATATTTCAAAAAAGATCGAGCTTTGATTCCAAAGCTCGAGCCTATGTCAAATAGCTTAAGCTTTTCTTCTAAAGCTCGAGTCTTCCATAACAGACTGGATTTATAAGATACGGGAATTATTCTTTTTCAAGTCTCAATTCATTCTAGATTGGCCAGAAGACCTAAAAGCCCGCCAAACCTTTAATTCTTCTATAAAAGAAGGCACAAGGCCTTAGTAGAAGAAGTCCCTTTTCCTCGTATTATTTAGAGTTCTGATATTGTGGTGGCGGCTTTTAGGGTTTCCACAACCTTTGAAGGTGAAGATCCTGAGAAGAGAAGTGCTGTTTATATCGTTGAAGACGAAAACAACACAGATGATATTCTGCATTGTCATAAGTTGTTAATTCCTCTCTTAGGGTACTGATGTAACCCAATTTAAGTACTATGGTTTGATTGTTTCAACTTTGGAATATTTTTAATATATTATATTTTTTATTACATGATTATGAGTAATTAAAACAACTCAATTGGTTTTCAATGTTTTAAATAGTTTTTGAATAGTTATTACCTTGTCTTAAATATAACTGCTCTTAAACTATTCTTAACCCATTCTTATTATACGGTATTTGGCAGAGCCCCGCTGGACATAAGAATGGAGATCATGTAATGGTGTTCCAATGCTTTTTATAAATGAATGTTTTCTTAGTTTATGCTTAGGAAAGATGGATTATTTACAAAATTAGTTAAATTAGTTAAAGTAGGTAAGTGGATAGTCCATGCTAACCGCAGACAGGTTATAGTTAATTAAAATTTATAAAACATCTTTCTTTAAAACTGAATTGAACAAATGTTATTGAGTTCAATTCATTTACAATATAAATTATGAAAACCCCAGAGTTGAACAGTTAACCATAGTACAAAGTTCGTGGTGAAGTTAAAGCCCTAAGACCTTTCTCTCTCTGATCTCTTTAGTTTAAATTCAGTTTAATTTTATTTTATGTTCGTGACAACCAATCAATCAATTTAATCAGTTACTCGTAAACCACAAAGTAAATTGGATTAGTTAAAAACAAAACAAAAAACACTCATCTCCCTGTGGGATCGACACCCTTTATATAGTCCTATCCTACAAAGATTCGTATTATTGCGAGTGGTAATTAAATAGACACAACAATTTTTGGCGCCATTGCCGGGGAGATTTGTTTATTTGTTTAGTTTTTAATTGGTTTATTTTTATTGATGAGTGCTCAAATATGATGCATTTTAGCATAGTTTAGGATGCTTCCTTAGCTTCCCTTTGAAACTTAGACGCTGGGTGGCATGATCCATATGAATTCGGTTTATATTACGTTACAAAGAACCTTACAACTTTAGGGTATAAGCATATGCTTCTTCCTACGAGTAATGCAAGTTACTCACCCTAGTTAATTGGGTTATTTTCAGGTAAAGAATTCCTCTTCATGGACGGACACACTTCTTAGACTTTTGCGTAGTTTTGGTGTTGAAAATACTTATGGATTTGTATGGATCCACTTGTTTAGCATACTTCTTTCGATTTACATTTGTATACCATGGATGTATGGTATTCGGAAGCTTGTTGACTTCTCTTTTTGTAAATGTAATAGACTTGTAAACACTTCTTTTGATGTACTTTAATATGCCATGTAATAAGGCCAATGACCAATCTCTTTTGATGAATGAAATGAATGACAAATTTCAGCATGTTTTTATCTTAACGACCTAATTTATCTTGGGGGCATTTTGGGCATTCCAAGTTGCATTTTAATTTTGGTTCGGACTATAGTTATTTAGTAAACCCATTTTTAGGGGGGGTTACTTCACAAAGTTTTTCCAGAAAAATTCATCTAAGCGTGAAAAAACTTACGTTTTTAAAAACTTCACGGTCGCAGCCATACCAGCTACAATCGATTGCAGTCATCTGCGATCGTTCCTCAATAACCTTTTTGGCCAAATTTCATCATCTGAAACTTTTGGCGATCGATCGCAGAGGTGGCGATCGATCGCACTGGGAGCAATTCATTTTAAAATTTTGAAATTGTGTGCTGCCCATTGATCGTGGATTCGGCGATCGATCGCTGAATTCTGCGATCGATCACAACTGATCACCCTTTGTAAAACTTTGAGGTTCTTTATCTTCTTCATTCGGACTCTGAATTAGGTGATTCTTGAGTCTAACTCTATTAATTTATCATTGTTTATCCAATGGTATGCATGGCAACATCTATTTTGTTTGAAAAAACCATTTTACCCCTAAAGTCTCATTTTGTTCATTTTAGGCTTCTAGCTTATGCAATTGTTCCCTTTGAGTCTTATAACTTCTCAGGAAGTTATTTTGGCATCTTAGAGATGATATTCATCTTTAGAGACAACTTCATTTTTGTTCACTTTTATATTTGGGATCCATTATCGTGTCAGTTTTGGGTCACTCGTTGACGCACCGGGTTTTGTAAAACTTGGGCCATTACAAAAGTCCAAAAACATAGTAAAAGCAATTCGGGAATGCTATAAAACTTCGCAAAAATATAAAAATAGTGAAGCCTTTAAAAAATGCAAATATATAAATTATGAAGTTTCAAGAAATTTTAAGTAAAGCAAAACATATCATATGATGATTTTTTTTTTTTCTAAACTAGCACAAAAGTTAAACTTACTAAAATAAAGAAAATTTAGCCATATTAAATGTATTTAGATCGAGCAAAAATTCAAGGATTTTTGTAAAAGATTATGAAATTAAATAAAGATGGAAACGGTATTTTGAGAAATTGTTATGTATAGGAAATCAAGCTTTGAAGAATATAATAACCTTATGGTCAATAAGTGTGTGGTTAGAAATGCCTGAAGGAAGAAGAAATCGAGAAGTATTTCAAGACCCAATGGCGTTCTTATTAGGGTTTAGAAGTGCTTAGGGGTGAATGGTTAGTCTTTGGTGACAAAACTGCTTAATAAGATAATAGCAACTAAAAGAATGTATGATGAGTGGTGCAAAAGTATTTTAATATTGATATAAAAATAAATTGGACATTATCGTGGCATTAAACTAATGAGTCGTACTACGAAATTTTACGAGAGAGTGATTGAGTAACACCTAAAATAAAAGATTGAAGTGTTGAAAAATCAATTTAGATTCACTCCATATCATGCAAGGATTTGTTGCCCTCTCTTAATATTATAGTTGATGTAGGACAAGGGTAGCCTCAAATAGTTGAAATAAAAATTGGAGTTTATTGGCTGGAAATTCAAATTTCCGGAGCTATGGTTCATGTGAAGACCGTGACTTGTTTTTACTTTTTTGATTTTTCGTTATTCATTTATTATTATTATTATTTATTAATTAATTTAATTAATTTGATTTATTCTTATTCTGCGTTGCCTTAGGGTTTTATTGCCCCCGATGTCAGTTTCGGTGCTCGAAAATGATTTCCAGCACTACATGATTATCTTTTACAGTCCGCATATGTCTTAATTACATTGTAAAGCATGCTCATTTATTTTCAATTTCCATTGGTATGGATGCATGGTTTTTTTGAAAACATTTTTGGTTTTGGGGGTGTTCTGCGTAATTATGTTTCTGAGATATTTTCTTAGGGACTTTTGTGCAAATATTCTTCGGGATATTTTGTGGAGGGACTAAGTTGCAAATAGGGATAAGAGTGACAAATGACACTCTCCCATTGGACCATGTGTTGACTTGTCATTGGTAACACTTGGAAGTCTAATTTGGTAACAAGTGTAAGGCACTGATCAAACCTTGTGAGGAGGCCTAGATTGGTGACAAGTGAAAGGTGGATGTGTGTGTGTGTGAGAGAGAGGTGGTGTTGGTGTGTGTGTGTTTGGCTAACAAAGCCATTGTTAGTGGAGAAAGTTAAGAAATTTCACATTCCTCTCAAAGCCACCATTGCAACCACCATAAACCCCAGCTGCCATTTTTAGAATTTGAACCCCATCCCATAGGAATTTGATCTTCCAATTTGAAGATCAAATCTTCCTATTTTCTTAATATAGAACACTTCATTTTAACCTTGTTTGCCTTGGATTTCAGAGGGACAAACCTTTGTTATGGTAGTTTAAGAAAATCCTAAAACCCTCTTCTCCATTTGTGAAAATCAACACCCTTCCCTTGTGATTTTTGTCGTGACCCGGATTTCTTAACTCGTGTCCTGCGATGATGAACCGAAGATTGACCCGATAACGGATCCAGATGCGGAAGCAAGAAACAAAACAATGGCCTCTCAAGGCACAACACACCTCTAAGACACTGTGATGACCTTCCATGAGGTCATGGAATCCAAGGGAAGAAAATGCGAGAGCGACATCTCAAAACAGACAAGAATGAACCTAATGATAAAAAGTGTCATTTCTGAAAATAAATTAATTCAAGTGCTACCAAGCACTTCAATAGAAATGCAATGAAAATCAAATGATGATAGACTCAAGAATCACACGATTAGGAGTCCGAATGAAGAAGAAAGAACAAGATGATGAAAAATGAACAAAACCCGTAAACCAAAGGCAAAATGGTCAACTCATAACAAAATAGAGTAACTTGACTCAAAATAAGTCAAATAAGGTCCACACAACCTATACTAATCATTTTGTGACATTCCAAGAGGTTCCAAGAACATTGGACAAAAATCCCACAAAACGGCCTTTCCCGGTTTAAACGAAAATTGACACCCTCTCACCAAAACATGGATAACTCTCACTATGATTGGATTTTTGATGCATAGTTGGTTTTATTATAAATCTGACTTCAAGCTCATGAATTTAGGCTTAAGAATAACCCCATTTGGGTTAGAAACAAAGAAGTTATAACCATTTGAAGTTGGAGCAACAATGCTAAAACACAACATAGACAAGGCTCGGGAAAGGCCATTTTGGTAGACTGAAATGGCCTATTGGTCTACCAAAATGGGGAGTGCTGAGAGCTGAAAATCAAGGCTAAAAATTTCCTATTGCTTCGGTAGACCGAAATGGAGGTTCGGTAGGCCAAAATAACTCATGAACAGTATAAAAGCCTACTGGAATGGAATTTTTGAAGTTCAAAACAAATCCAAAGAGGTTCGGTCGACTGAAGTGCATTTTGGTCAACTGAAATGACTTGAAAATGTGAGAATGCACCTGCTATGAACAAAAAGCTGAAACTCAACTTTAAATCCCCCATGGCATGATCAAAACACAAAATATGCAAGTGTGTGAAGATGTGAACGTGCACGCAAGTGTAATATGAAATTTTATACATGTTACAATAGCCCATGGCCTTATTATACTTCATTTGCCAAATTTGACATACCAAACCTCAAATTTGGAAAAGTTTACATTTCAAACCAAAACTTGCGACTTAAATTGCATATACTTGAAATACAAAGTTTATGGCCCTTGGCCTCATGTCATACATATTATATACATTTTAAAGAGTGCACTTAAGTACACTTTACATGATTGAAATCAAAATACGTGTTTTGTCAAATAAGCAAAAAAAATGGCATTTTAAGCCAATCTTCCCATAAATGGAAGCCTTTAACTCCACAAGTCATCCAAGCATAATAGGAATCTCAACACCAGTTCTTGTACCTGAAATATGCCCTAGTATCATAGGGGTAACATAAAGCTACTCGTAGGAAATGAGCATGCATCGACCTAGCATTTTATAATTATATTACCTTATGGTGAAACATGTCAAAGGGACTCATGCCACCTAATGTCTATGTCAAGTGAGACTCAAGGAGCATCCTAAGCTACTCATGCACTTAAAGAGAATAAGGCATACAAGTATACATGCTCAAGTACACTAAACCATATTAGGACATGCTACATCACATACAAGCATACAAACTCAAGCACTCTAAATCATGTTAAACAAGAACACAATATCCAATATACACACACAAGTATTTGATATGCTTATAGAGTACTCATAAATCAAGTATACATACCACAAGTA
>JAOTQH010261137.1:0-11241 GCA_025631255.1 Cornus kousa | reverse complement strand
TCAAATTGCATTTGCTCCTTTTTTTAAATTTTTCATTTTTTTTTTTTTTTTTTTTTTTTTGGAAGTATTGGCTTGAATCTTCGTTCCCAGAAAATTTTAACTTGGTCAGCGGTACCAATTCCTTGATAAGTTTCTAGACACAGAGAGAGGGTTTTGCTTCTTCTCTCTACCAGACATACATATGATCTACTGCAGTACTTGAAAATGTCTGCTTAGTTTTAAACATGTCGGATCTTCTTTTATCCCCTCTAATTGTGCATCTATACATTATACACTTTGCTCTGTTTATTTGAATATGTTGAATCGTGAGGACCCAAACATGGTTAAGTGTTATTAGTAAATACCTAAGGTTTTAATGCCCCACTGGTTCGACCGAACCCTATTTCGGTCGACCGAAACAGGAGATCCTGAGAGCATGAACCCACTTCGATCAACCGATGGGGTGTTGGAGTGTGCTTACAAGGTGTGCACCTCTTCTTTATATATAGGCGACTGGTCTCATCCTCCTGTCTTTGACACACCCTGTTTCTTTAATGAAAAAGTAAGTATTCGTAGAGTTTCAAAAATCTATTCCTTCCTAAAAAAAAAAATCATGCAATTACTAACACTTTGAGATGACACATTGAAGCATTGAATAGTCTTGTTCTCATGCTTGAAAAGTAGGAATTTGGTTGGGTAAAGACCCGATGAACGATTCGGACCATTGGGTTCGGGTCATTACAATGTGTGTGTGTGTGTATATATAAATGAAGAATTAATTTGTGATTCGAAACTCATTATCGAGCCTTTTTTCCAATGATTGGATAGAGGACAACTTTTTATGAGCTGGCAAATGAACTTTTTCGCACTGGAGGGTCAAATTACATTAGATCAAACTGCGATCATCCTCTGGCTGAACTTTTTATCCTTTAAACTTTAAACACAATTGTATTCGGCTTGAACCTGCATTCTTGAATAAATAATTGTACTCAAAGTTGGTCATGATTAGTTAAGATTACTCAGATTTTTATTTTAACATGGGTTTTGCCATATCTGTGGAGATTTGAATTTTTCAATATTTTCAACCTTGGTTCCATAGAAACAATTCAGAAAACAGGTAAATAGAAGCATCTGGTTTGATTCATCTCAGTAGCCATGAAATGATCCTGTTATGGTGACAATTTTGCCAACGGATTTCTAATTATAAAATACTAGCAGAAATAACTATATCATATAGAATTGCAATCTACTTACAGTCGCAAAGTGCGCCATGCATTCCTTATCATTGATGCATGGTCTGCGTATAAATAAAAACCTCTTGGAGTGTGTGTGTGTGTGTGTATGTGTGAGATAAGTACTGTTCTTTTTATCTGTTTTCATTTTTTTTTGCCATTATCAGCGTTTTTACGCCATCAGTCATCAGCTAACGCATTTACGCAAGCCCATTGCCAAGTCTAGTTGACTCCTGGTAACAACTACACTTTGACTGACATTTAGGATCGAAGGGTCGATGATCACTTACAAAAACAGGAAACGCGTAAACATTGTATTCTATATAAAAATTATACTATTTTAGAAAGATTTATAAAAATTCTCAAACAAAGACAGCATAAAACAGTCACAAGAAGCAGAAAATTGTTGCAATTATTCAGGGTAAAAAAATTTGTTGCTATTAAAATCAAAAGCATTCATATCAGAAAGAAAGAAGAAAAGAACAAGCATTCCCCTTTGCAAATTTCCACTGGAGTTCTGTATCTTATTAGTAGATGAGAGTGTGCACCAACCTTCATACGAGATACCATCATCACTGCCCATAGAGATCATGGACTGAGCATATGAAGGACCATTGGAACGGATTGTAGCATGAGGCAGTTTGGCCAGAGGATCTGCTACTTTATCCTGATAAACAGAAATCAAAATTAATTAGAGCTCCTAGGAGTTTGCGTCAGTGGCAGGTACACATTTGAGTGGAAACACGCGATGGATAGAAATATGACAAAGTTGAATTAACAAGAAGAGATGGGATTTAGTTAGTTGGACTCAAAGCATGGAAGCCGCTGGTGAGGCAATCAAGTACCACAGTGACAATACAATTTGGAAGATTTCAAGTTCAGTCATAAAATAATTTATTCAGATGACTTTAAGACAATTTATTTTGTGGCTCCTTCCCACGTTTGTTTTAATTATCTGTGACGGCATCAAGGAAATGGTAAATATACTAATTTGACAAAAGAAAGCTTGACTACATGGTGAACTGAAACAAATGTATATGAAGCAGCTTCCCATTAAGCTGCTCAAGGGCTTTAGCTGCCCAAAATTAATTAAAGGGGTGTCCAGACCTACAATGGGCCCCACAAACCCTACAAGCTTAAAAAGGCATAAATAATGGAAAACAGCAGCCACATGGGCTTGAGGGTCCTGGATAAATCCAAAAAGTGAAAATAGAGTCTAAATACAGACCCCCACTGCCCAAAAATTAGTTGAGCCCCACAGACACCAACTGTGGCCACCATGGGCCATATACCTGCAATTTCCCTTAAAACTAGCTTTTCTGTTAAACCATCTGTCAATTTGAGCAAAAGTAGGCAATAGAAATCTTACAACATTCAAAGGCACAACAATACAAAAGGATTCATTTCCAAACCATGTGCAATAATTAAGCAAATCAAACAAACCAAGAGGGACTACCACCTCTTTCTGATGAAGGTACAAAGGGCAGCGTTGAGCAACTGGAACAGGTGAGCAGTAACATCTGGCGCTGAAAGAGCAGGTGGGCCAATACTAACAATAAAAATGGATGTGTCCAACGACTGAACTGGTAGCATATAATGCCACTTTGTGCAAATAGTGCTAAAAGATTAGAACTGCACTTAGTCCACCACTCCTACCACTCTCGAATAATGGGGACCACAGGGTACTAGCTTATTTCCAACTTCCCAAGGGAACATCTAGGAAGCTTTAAGTGGCTGTTGTCACCCTCCAAAGTCAAAGAAAAACCTCTCTCAACTGCAATGGAACACTCATTGCAGACTGTCATAACTATCTTGGAAGACAACGAAAGGTATAGTTGAAATTCAAAAGCAGAAGTAAAAAACGATTGGGCTACCTTGTCAATGTCATCATTTAGAAAAACAATGAAGACACCACTATAAACTATGAAGAACCGCCAATGAACCAAATAGCCACTAGTTTGCAACCTAGAGAGAATAGCTACATAGTCTACACCTCATCTGTAAACCTATCATAAGATCCTCAAACCAAAAGGGGGGGAAAAGATGTTATATTTGAAACATTTAATTTTCTTAATCAAGCCTTCTGCCCATAGTTACAAAGTAATGCTAATATGCTCGAGGTTTTTGCTAAAAATTTAAGGTGACATTATTTTCTATTTGTTCCTTTAGTTTTTCCTTTCATAAGAATTAAAAATGAAAAAAAAAAAAATAATTGATTTCTAACAAGACAGTTTCTTAGTAAAAGGATGTCAAGGAAAGAACCATATTACATCAATATCTTCACTTGCACAAGGTACCCTTAGATCTATTTCTTTGATATTAAATTATTATATTGCAAGCAAATGTGAAACTCATGTCTTTTAATCATATTATGTATTAAAATCAATTAATCATCAATTACTAAAGAAAGTCATTCTCACGCATAGAAATGGATAGACCCATTCCAATTATGTGAAACACCATGTTCCTGTTCCTAACCCTGCTCCACCTCCACTACTGAAGCATGCATTTGTTCCTAGACATGCAAATGCATAATAGAAAATAAAAATAAAAAGATATAGCAGGCAACTTTAGTACACACCTTTCTGTCTTTATTTTTCCTTGCTGAGCTGTGATCCTCTTTCCTTCGTTTGCCATTTTCCTTTTTCTAAAGGAGGAGAAAAAAAAGAAGAAGAAACCATTATACCAGAACCGCTACTATTAACTAGTTAAAATAAATAAAAACGAAATCATAGCTAAGATCTACTTTAAATATTGCTCTTATCATCATCAGCCTCCAGCCAAGCTAGTCGGTATTATAGAGTTTTTTTCTTTTTTTGGATAAGAGGAGTTTTTTTGCATGTTTACTCTATAAATCCTGTCAAAAACTGACAATCCTTAATTTATCAACCATTCTAACCAAGTGATGGTTACACTAATTCAAGTAAAAAAAAAAAAAAGGGAAAGTTAAATTCAAAAAGAAAAGGACGGTACTCAGTTCTGGTCCCACCCCAGCTTTGGGAGGGAGGACTAGAAACAGACCGAACTTTTGACATTTTACAAAGTGCCTGCTCTGAACTCGCACTAGTGGCACTAATGCTCAAGCATTTTACCTCTGAACCAAGCAACGACCCTCGAACAAAACAAACAAATTTATGCAAAAAAAAAAAAAAAAAAGGCGAGTCATTACAATTTTTGTATTAACAAGACAAGTAAATATCTCATTTAACTCCACATACATAAGAACTTTTAATAACCCTCTGACAGAATTTATTTCAGACTCTTCACTACGTCTCTTAACCTTGAGAAATTTACAACCATGACTAACCAATAAATTTTACCAGATTTCTTCTTATAGGCACGCATTTCCATTATTAGACAATACGCTTGAACCTTGGTTATAATGGAATCTTAGGCGACTCAAGAAGTGAAAAATATCATGCAGTTAATAAGGTGTAAGGATGCATTGGCTTAGCTATTTACAACCATTAGCAGTTTACCTGATGAGAATCTGACAATTGTATAAAGCAATTTACAGACTTACAGCCTACAAAGTTTTCTCAATCATAATAGAGTTGCACGTATAGACTAAAAATAAGCCTACAACATTGGGGGTGTATCGATTTTTGTGCTTCAGCCACCAAGAAAGTGAAACTAATTATAAAAGTTTGAAGCAACAATAGAACAAAAGTCGATGAGTAATGAATAAGATTGTGAATGGCAGAAAATATTCTTACCTAGTTTAGCTTGAAAAGGAAGAAAAGGGCAAGGGTGTTTCAAATGCATTAATTCACAAATGCACCTTAATATAGCAATATGACCCAAACCCATTTCCCAATTTTTCAACTTCAATTTATGTCAAGTACTTAAGTATCAGCTCCCAACATTGATAATATTTTGCAGGACAATTCAAAGAATTACAAGACATTGGTAGAGAAAATAAGGTTTAACACGCAGGTCACTTATATCAATAACTTACTATCAATTTGATAATTGGACTACATAATTTACATCATCACCTTACAATTTTGCAAGGGGCTCGCTGTGCTTTTATTGTTTACTCGATATGTTTCTTTTACATACACAGAGAGTCCTAACGTAAATAAATGTATGCTTTCAATATATAGAATTTGCAATTTTGTAAGGGGCTCACTGTGCTGTTATTGTTTACCCGACATGTTTCTTTTACATACATAGAGAGTCCTAGCGTAAATAGATGTATGCTTTCAATATATAGAATTGACTAACAAACATATTCTAGACATGTGACATTTATACAACATATTCTAGACATGTGACATTTATACATTTTGCAAATCTGTGATGTTCAAAACTCGGTGGGCGGCTGGTGCACCCACAGATCATAGATGATGGTTCTTTGATTTTCTGAATTTTAGAATGAGAGACTCTTAACAATTCTGAGCCTGCAAAGAAATTAGCATTACAAGAAATGACAGTTCAAAGATTGTCCAACATTCCAATATTCTGTCCATTATAACAAGAAGTATAAAACAATAATGCACCGAGTATGAGAATATGTGAGTACAAATAGTTGTCAGTTCTGCAGCCCAATCTTTAAATGTTAAAATAACTGAGAAGATAGTGGACTTGACTTGATCTATAAATCTACTTATACTTCAATAATTTTTTTTTTCATATGAGTATTTTTTTTTTTTTTTTCCTGATTGGGACTCACACACACTGCCTCCACTGAGGTTCGAACTCCTGACCTCCCTTTGGGAAGTAGAAGCCTGGTACCGCTAGGCCATAGGCCTGTTGATCATATGAGTATTTAAACTTCAATACTTATCATCACTTGACTTGGGTCGAGGCTATACCTTAAGTCAATAATGCTTTCTTTTTTCTTTTCTTTTTTTTATAAGTATCAAGTCAATAATGCTTTCATCAATGAACATGTCAAATCTTAAAAAATGGGTTTCAATAGTTCAACCATGAAAATCTAAAATTTTAGAGCTATATTACATGGACACTTATAAATACGTAAAGTTATCCGTGTCGGACACTTGACACTTGGACATGCACATGGGAAACATACATGATGTACCTACTTGGAAATGCACCTAACACTCATAACCAAAAATTCAAATTAATTAGACAATTGCACATAAAATCATTTTTTATGTTCTTTTTTTACATTATTACTTTAAAACAAGTAAATTTTTGTGTTGACCACTTTATGTTATATAAACACCATTTTTTCCCATAAAATAAATGAAAAATACTAAGACTTGTGGATATTAGCCTTTTCTCCATATCATTGCTTTGGAAATTAGAGAAAGCCAATGCTTAGTGCTTGGCCAAACTCACACCAAACAACATTTTTTAGCTCATTTAATAAACGAGCCAAGTCCTTATGACCCATGGCTCGGCTCATTAGACTTGCAAGAAAATTCATGAATTACCTTAAGGGCCTTCTGGACATGGCTCGTTATCAACTTATTACCAAAAAATTTCCTTATCAATCTTGGTCTCAAGCCTACAAGCTCGAACTTTGAGCAAGCTCAAATTTGAAAAATCAGGATAGGCTGAATGAACCAAAGGTACCAAATTTGAACACTCATATCTGGCTGGAGCTTGAGCTCAAATTGTCGTTTAATTGATCGAGCCAAGATCAAATAGCTAGATGCTTGCTTGGCAATCGGCTTGATTGCTGTCTTAGAAGTTAGAATGATATGATCGAAATCTTAATAAATAATCCACACTATATGTTGATCAGTATGTAGTCTAGGTTCCAAAGAGATTCTATTCGGCTAAATTCAAAGCTGGTTTTTTAAACTATGAATTATTCTTTATGGGTTTCACAAAATTCAATAAAAAACATAATCTGAATAACATATCGGTACGGGAGTCGAACTTATCAAAAAATATATATATTGGAACAGGAGTTGAGAACTAACAGTCATCCATCTACAGCGCAATGCAACATCCCGAACTGTCTTATCTTTTAACTGCATTGCAATTTTCGCATAGCGGACTATATTGCTTTCTGAGGCATATCTGCAAAAGGTACATAGCCACAACAATTTAATATGCACTCTCTAAAACTGAAGCACCCCAAGTAAAGCTACTAAACCCGTGATGAGGACAAAAAAGATTACAAAGTATATAATCATATGCTGACCAAAGCCAAAGTGACTAAAAAAGAGCACAAAGCAATATGGCTTAGATAGTTAAGGTTGTTGCGTTTTAAGCCGAGGTTTCTAAATTTATAATTTCCACACTTTTTTCAATAGAAAGAACCCAAACTAATATCCAATGCTCAGTTAAAAAATCAGGGCAAAATCACTTATACTTCTCTTATATCTGTGCATACATACATAACATTTACATCTAATGTATTACAATGGTATGCCTTAACATTAAAAACCCACACTGAATATATATATATAATAAATAAAGACATTTTCCCTTACTCGTAGAGAAAGATAAAAATTAAAAATTCCCCACAACAGATAAGAGAGAATTCAAAATGTTAAACCATATGGTTTGATCAAAATGTTAAACCATATGGTGTATCAAACGTGAATGAAGAGAAATCCACATAGATTCAAAGAAAATCCCATAGGAGAACAACCTTACAAACATGAAACATCTATACATGTGTATATGTGTATGTATATATAGAGAGAGAGAGGTGGGTTTGACTGACTTGGTGAGCAAATCCTCCAAAAGGGACTGCTCATCGGGAGTCCATTCGACGGAGATACCCGGGTTGTGCCTGAGCGCCGCCTGGGTGGGGGCCACCACCGCGTTCTCAGGCACCGCCGGAGAAGTACCGTTACCGTTACTGGTGGCGCCATTTCCGTTGCTCGAACCTTCTTGATTATTCCCAGATGGGTTCGCACTCGCAGCCATCAAATCATTCACTACTCACTCGAATCAATCAATCGAAGCTAATTTCCCAAATCAACAGCTCAATTTTTCAGAATAAACTCGCTGAATCTCAAGAAAAGAAAAAAAAACACTTCTCAGAGTACTGTATGTATAGATATAGTTACAAATAGGAAAGATATATATGCTGACGAAGAAGATTGTTAGTAGTATTTTATGTAAGAATTGGATAAACGAACAAAGATTTAGAGAGAGAGAAAGAAGGATGAACCTGTAAAGGTTCGATTTTGCTGATTAAAAAAAGTGTTGGGTAGAATCTTTCTATTCTATTTTGGGAGTTTATGTAAATTGTGGGGTCCACTTCCTTTTTTTACCGCGTCTAATATTAGAAGCTGAATGTCTTGTCTCTTATAGCTGTGTTCGAACCATTTTTTTTTTCTTTGAGATTTGATATTAAACAGGGAAAAAATAAATGAAATTTTATTTATGTGTTTGAAAGAAGTTGGAATTTAATTTATCATTTTATTTTTATTAATTACAATTGTAATTTTATGTTTATTAAAAATAAGGATAATTAGGTACATTACAAACTTATAGGCTAAGTTAAATTAATTTACAAATTCTAATGAATTCTACTATTTTTTCCGTGATTTTTAGTAATTCCTTTGAATCTAAACATTAGGAATCCCATTTCGATTTTTTTTTTTTGGTCACCCCATTTCGAATTTCAAATCCCGGATCTTTAATGCAAATGTCATCTTTTCTTTTCTTTTTCAAATAATAAGGGTAAAGTTATACTCAATTAATAAAAAATTATAGTACTTCAATTACAAGTGTACTATAAATAAATTATATATATTTTTTATACTGTTTTTACCTCAATTACAAGAGTTGTAATATAATGATATCTTTTTTAATTTTCAAAGTGAAAAGTAGAAGTTTAAGTCTTCACGAGAATACAAGTTTTTTTGTCAAAAAAAAATTAAAATAAAAAATAAATCATATCCCAAATTTTGTCATAATCAAGGTCGCAAAGAGTAGGATTGAGAAATGTTGAAATGGATACATATAATACATATACCAAGACAACATTGTAAAAATTATAGATGCTGTTTAAAAAACAAACAAAAGTGAACAATTAAGGAGGTTAAAGTGATACAGTTTGTGGCTTAAAGGGAAATCTTTTTCACATTGTTCTAATAATCTTTATTTGAAAATTATTCTCTCAACCGAACTTGCAATTAATTCAAAAAAATATAAAATATTATTTATGTTTTTTAATTTAATGGATAGTAATTTAATTGTACTAGAAATTTCGTAAAAAATAATTAATAGT
This sequence comes from Cornus kousa, assembly GCA_025631255.1. Lineage (NCBI taxonomy): Eukaryota > Viridiplantae > Streptophyta > Magnoliopsida > Cornales > Cornaceae > Cornus > Cornus kousa. The sequence continues at coordinate 1,863 of JAOTQH010261137.1, read as the reverse complement.
CCTTCTGTCTCAATTTAAATATCAGTTTTGGAAAGTAGAAATTTTTAAGGAGACATGTGGGACATGCCTTGTCTCTCTGAAAAAATACTAATTTGTCCTTCTAAGTTTTGAATATTCAAACTTGAAATTTTAAACTTTAAGGATATATAAGGAAAGATGTAAAATATACTGTTTATAAAAGAAATTGACAATTAGTTTCGGACAAACCAAAAAAAAATATAACATTTTTTTTTTTTTTTAGACAAAGGGAGCATATTACAATTTTGAACAATAGTAACATGGATGTGTAGTCTAATAGTATTTTATTACTTTTCAAAATAGACTATTAATGATTCAAATTTTCATATGAGTAAGTGGGGGTATATATATTTGGGATAGCCCAGGGCCTCTGGTGTATATTCGTATGTTGACTAATAGTGATTGTATTTATTTAATAATTAAAACGATACACTAACCATAATTAATTCATTAAAAATATATTTTATATAATTATAATGAGATATGGGTTCTCTTTCTCTTACTGGGGGCTTTAGTGACCCGCCTTAATTGTCTTATTCTTGAACTGTCACTGTTTTTATTACATGTCGGTGAGAAAAGTAATGTCATACATGTTCTGAATTATGTTGAAGTAATGTCATACTTGTTATGGATTATGATAGGAGAAGGCCAAACTGACACGATTGACGAAACTGACATGATTGTAGTAAGTCATTACTGCAAGAATAATGGTCATATTAACGCCAGGGGGTAATTCAGTAATTGGAAATAAAATGGGTAGGTTACACAGTCGTGAAGAACTATTGACTATACTTTCTTAGCCAGGTAAGATGACACCATCAATAAACATGATTTCTTAGCCTGCCACAGTGGCCCAAGTAAATGACAAAATAGAGGTATTTGCTATTTTAGGGGTAATTTTGACTAAAAAATTTTCTCATAAAATTAAATAAACAGGTATTAGTTAAAAACACCCTATTGTGATAGTCGGGAGTGTTTTTTTGCTAAAAATATTCATAGGGAATTTTTCGCAAATGACTAATAGTTAATAGTAATTTTTTTACAATTCGTCCTAATTTTTTTTAATATATATTATATTGTAAGATTACTTTAGTCATTTTATTGTTCAGTTAGCCTAAAATCGAAGATTTGTCCTTATTTACACGTGAAAAATGTAAGGAACCTTATGAACAATAGGGGGTAATTTAACATTTTATATAACAAAAAAATTTTTTGCACTTTACCATTCAAAGTAAATACAAGTAACACCGATTCAAATATTGAACATATAACCTTTTAATTATTAATTAACTAATTACTCAATGAGTCGGTCACAGAATCCTAAACGTTTTGTCGAATAAATCAAAATAATTATTAATTAATAAAAAATATATATACTTCTCTCATACTTGAGAGTCAAATGCCATAACAGTGATATGAAGTAATTGCATACGACGACTCTCGCAACATTTATTAACCCACCGTGGATTCGATTCATATCTTAGTTAATATAAGGCCATTGGTGCGCAGGATTGGAATGAAGTAGGAATGGAATACAAGTGGGAATGGGAATGGAATGAGGCAAGAATGGAATGATGATTCTCACTCCACTGTTTGGCTGCAAACAGAGAATGATGCAGTAGTGGAATGACCATTCTCATTCCCCTGTTTGGTCAGACCAATTAATAAACTGGAATGGAATAACTTTTAAATTTATTTCTCCAAAATACCCTTACTTATAATATATCAATTATATTAACAAAATGACATATTTTATTATTTTAAAATGGAATAAAATATAACTAACTTATACCAACTAATGCATTTTTGTAAAATCTAGGAAAATTATAATTATCTTACAAAATG